>ONZH01012552.1:0-12871 GCA_900303285.1 Rhinella marina
CACCTACAGGCCCTCTGTCCAAACAATTTTTCGGAGGTCCACCTACAGCCTGGCCTGCTCTCCAAGCAATTTTTCCGGAGGTCCAACTACAGGCCTTCTCTCCAAGCAATTTTTTCCGGAGGTCCAACCTACAGCCCTCCTCTCGCAAACAATTTTTCCGGAGGTCCACCTACAGGCCCTCTTCTCCAAACAATTTTTCCGGAGGTCACCTACAGGCCCTCTCTCCCAGTTCCAGTTATCCAGTTTTATTTGCGCAAACTGCGTAAATTTTATTTTTTGGGATTAGGGTGTGAAAAATTAATATTACCTGCGTATCTATATTGCCCCAACATTTGGATACGGTAGCAAGTAGAAGACCAAACACATGCGTGCCAACAGGGTTCCGCAAATTCCTGGTCCACAATGTCAAGGAGGTCCAGGTTCTGTTGATAAGCAACAGTCCTTCTGTGCTGAAATCGCCGACAACGTTCCCATCTAAGAACCTAAAGACCATTGTGGAGAGAGCGGCACAGCTCGCCATCAGGTGACGAACCCCAACGCCAGACTGCGCAGGAGAAGATAACGAATAAATCTCTCTAGTTATTTTTGATAAATAAAAGTTAAATAAACACAAAAAAAAATTGATCTGTTCCTGTGCCTGATCCACCCAAGTTGAATCTGTCCCATCATGAGAAAGTCCCCCCAAGGAGTCCCCACTGTAACTTGCTTCCCATACAACTACCTCACCCCCCGACACCTGTGTCTCGCCATTGTCCACCACCTCCTCAGACAACACTGGTAAATCCCCACTGTCAGCACATGGAAACAGCAAAAGGTCTTGCGAATTGGGGCAGAGAATGTTCTGGGCTAGCACATCAGGGAAGGGGTGACTATGGGGTTCCAGGGAGTACGTGACCACATGCAATATCCATTTAAAAGTCACGCCACACTTGATCGAGCTCATAATTAACAATTGTACCAGTTGATGCTAAATTTTTAAGTTGGGGTCCTGCATCGTCATTCTAACTACACCTGGCTGTTGTCACCACCACACACGCTAGCCCAGGGGGCACTCCTCTGGCTCTTCCAGCGAAACCTCCTTCCCCCCAGCCTGCCCCACACCTACAGGCCTTCTCTACAAACAATTTACCCGGATAGGGGACGTATTAGATATTGTACTGATGTTTTTTTTGTTTCTTCTTTTAATTGCCTCCTGACCTGTGATAGGCAGCGCATTGACACGTCCCCTTAGCTGCAGTAGGAAAGACACTCCCCTGGCCAGAGCAAGCTCTTTTTCCATTTTCTGTGGTCGAAAAATCCACAAAACATAAGGTCCCAAGATAGGGGACGTATACGGTATTAAACTGAGAAGAATCGATACCGCACCGGCTGATGCTAGAGTATTTCCAAATGCATTCCGGCTGTTGTCACCACCACACACGCTAGCCCAGGGGGCACTCCTCTGGCTCTTCCAGCGAAACCTCCTTCCCCCCACCTACAGGCCCTCTCTCCAAACAATTTACCCGGGTAGGGGGACGTATTAGATATTGTACTGATTTATTTTTTAGATGCTTGGGAAGCAGCTATGCTCACCACTATACATCCAACAGCCACAGCAACTGATAAGAACAGATACTAAACTTGATTTCAGCTGCAGTGCCAGCATGAGCAGTGGTGTCACCTGCAGGCGGTGATGGACCTTCGTTGAACCTAGTTGGGTGCTTCCCTAACATGTGATGGGTATTTGCCTCGCCTTTCTTGGTCTGGGTGAGCACAATTGCCATGAGGGTAACCACCAGGCTGTTGCAGGAGAATTTGGGGTAATGGTGGGATTAGGCAGCCTCAGAGGCATCCATGCATGCTGCCCCTGCTGTTTCCTGTCCATTTCCGTGGTGTTTCCATCATTTTCTGAGGTTTCCAGGTTTTTACCCAGCCTTCCCTAGGCAGAGCCTTGGTCCCCTGCAAAAAAATGCTCGAGTCTCCCATTGACTTCAATGGGGTTCGTACTTGAAACGAGCACCCGAGCATCGGGAAAAGTTCGACTCGAATAACGAGCACCCGAGCATTTTAGTGCTCGCTCATCTCTAGTGTTCTCCACACAGTTCACTTTTTTTTTGTTTGGGTTTGGGAAAATAGCATATACATGTGTCTTACAGTACAGAGAGTATTGGCTTACATCTCTGAGTGATGATCTAAAATACTAGTCTGAAATCCATGTCAATTCATCTCCAGACGGTTCATGTTTATATATTTATTTTTGTTTAGGTTTGGGAAAATAGCATATACATTTTCCTTACAATGCATAGGCTAGTGGTTTAAATCTCTGAGTGTTAATGTGAAATACTAATCTGAAAATCAGTGTCAGAGAATCTCCTGGCAGTTCAAATATGTTTTTGTTTGGGTTTGGGAAAATAGCCTATACATTTGTCTTAGAGTACAGATGGTAGTGGTTTTAAATCTCTGAGTTATAATGTGGAATACTAATCTGAAATCTGTGTCAGTGTATCTCCATACAGTTCAAATATATGTTTTTTTTGTTTAGATTTGGGAAAATACAGTACAGTACAGAGGGTAGTGGTTTAAATCTCAAAGTGATAATGTGAAATACAGTACTAGTCCAACATATGTGCCAGGGAATCTCCAGACAGTTCAATGCAGAGCATGTAAAGGGGGCCAAAGAGCCCATTATGATACCTCACAGTCTAATAAAAGCGGCAGGGATGGTGAGGACTCTGATGATGATTGTGTGCTGGACAGGACCTGGGATGATGCAGTTGCTGCCTTACCTTTTCGTTGAGTCTGCTGCCTTTAGGTAAGACACCTAGTCAGCATTATTTCTCCCAAAAAGCCACCCCTGCTTTTTACTCTCATGTGGCAAAGAATGTGAACTGCTGCCTGTGATTCTCACTGTGCTGCAAGATTCACGGTACGGTAAATGCCTGGAGTAGCTATTCTGGGCAGGGACAGTACGCGTTTCCCTTGTCGGCAACATGGCTAGGTCCTTTTGACACCCTTCCCCCATTATAATGTCGCCTTGGCTCCCACACCAGGCACCTATCCGCCTACTTCTCCATGGACACTCTCCCTTTCACAATAGAAGCAAGGCACACCATAGCTCCCACTCCCGTTCCCCCTCCTTTCTATCACACATGTCAAGTCAAGAGTTGCCACACTGTGTTGGAGCTGATTGGCCTGAATGAGAGTTGCCACACAGGCAAACAGTCGCTATAGTACAGCAAGAAGCAAACATCCCACTGGCAGTCACTCCGCTGACTCCAACTGGGTAAGGTAGTCATCGACAATGGCCACGCATGTTTCTTGCATGGTGCAAGTCATCAACCTAATCACACAATGATATTTATATAAGTTCAATTTCTTGCGCAAGGTGATGGCAATGTCCAGGAGACTGTCCAAACATTTCATTCTTCCACAGCGAGGAACGTTCTCCTGGACTTGCAACGGCAGAATGGTACAAGCAGTAAAAACCCATGCATGGACAATTTTGTCATGCAACAGACTGCCTCAGCAGAAGGGATCACTTATTGTTTTGAGATCAGGTCATGGTAGCTCATCCAAGACGCCTGTCAGATGCTGAAGCCATTCAAAGAGGCCACAAAGTTTGTCAGCAGGGAAAACTGCAGCATGAAAAATGTCATCCTCCTCATATTTATTGTAGAACAGATGGTGACGCTCATGTAGCAGGGGAGAATGGCGGAAGAAGAACTGCTAACGCAGCTTGCTGTATGCCCTGTAGGTGTAGGGGACCCACAAGGAGAAACTGCCATGAAGGATGAGGAGCTGCCACTGCAAGAGGAGGATAAGTCTGAGGTGGAGGAGCAAAAGGACAATTATGATGATGGCACTGGCCAGGACACATCAGTAGGGGGTGGAGCCAGAAAGCTCCTTGGGCATGCTGGCCAGAATGCTGAGCTGTATGCTTACGCAGTGACAGACATATAATTCACATAAAGAAGTCTGATGATTACTGGATAGCCATGCATTTAGACCCTCACTGTCAAAGCAAAATGGTTTTTTTTTACTCCTACAGAAAGGGAGGACAAATTACGTTATTACCAGGAAACTCTTGCCACAGCTTTCTGCGATCAGATGCCTGTCCCCAGCATGTCTGAAAGGGGCTCCCCTCTTCAATCCCTACAGAGTCTCCAGCTCATAATGCCGTGCAGCCAGTTAATCCACAGAACATCCTCATCTATTGCTGGCTTTACTTCTTCCAAATCATCATTCAAAATCTCCATGTCCTAGAAAAGTCAGCAAGATGCAGAAATAGGAGGGACTGGATGTTCCTGATGACATATTGTCATCAATATTAGATAATGTGGAAAAGGAGGAAAAGCAGATAGCAGAAGAAGGGCTCCGACCTGTAGGGCACGAGAGTGCTGTAGTTGGAGAAGTGGGTATGCCAGAGCCAGTTTAATCTTCAGTGTTTACTGTCAAATAACCTGCAGGAGATTGCAGACAAGAACAGCAATAATATGTATATTGTCCCCCTGCATAACCAGCCAAACCACATACCAGCAACAATCCCTGTTTAAAGTTGCTGCATGGCCATTAACAATGAGAGGGACTATACAGTGTGGTCTTCATTATTAAATGAAAGGCAGCTGGAGGCAAATTGGCCGCACATTTCTGCACTGCAGAATGGCCACAACCCGCCTGCAGGACGGCTGCTCTGTTTAGCTGTAACCCTAAGGCAGAGTGGCCTGAGTATAACCGATTTATAGTGATTTGTGACAAATTTATTCGTAAAAAATCAAATTTCTTGGCTAACTTCAGTGAATTTGCCCAATCATACAGCTATGTGAACAGAAAAATAAAAAAGTTATCTGTGAAGGCAGGGAGCGCAAAACGAAAACGCAAAAACAAAAAAACCTCCGGGAGTGAAAAGGTTAAACATGCTGTTTGCTAACTCCACCCAGCGTGCATTTAACTTTAGCTAGGTATGTCAGTGTCATATTGCATTCAAGAGGTTGGGGAAGGAAGAGGGGGGAGGGAAAAAGCAAAAGAAAAAATAAACGAAAAGAGATAACACTTTTTCCTAAAAATTCTAGGAGACTAGAAGGTGATATATATTAATTTTCAGGGCAATTGGAGCCAATTGGAAGCAATTTGGGTCTGAAATGAACTTTAAAAAAAAAAATTATATGAACCTGAACTGAACAAAACCTCGAACAGTTAGCTCATCTTTAAGATTATTTGATAATATTTATAACTATTGTTTTAATAAAAGCTTTTGGATTGAAATAGTATACATATGTATGTCTAAATTACGTTGTAAATACAATTATTTTTAGGATAATTGTATTTCACATAGAGAGAAATCATTATAAAAATAAAAGCACCTGTGTCTTATTAAGTTATTTATAATGTTTCGCGCATATTTCCTTCCTGTATAAAATATAAATCCAAATCAGCTTGCATAGACATTTGTTTTGATGACCTATTGTACTCAAATATACTTAATCACTCTTTGGATAACTTCATAAATGATTTCAGGTTCAACAAATTGCCTTAACAACACACTTTATATGATAAACAGAGCTGCTTAACCTCTTCAGGACACAGCCATTTTTCACCTTCCTGACAGTGCCTATTTTTGCAAATCTGACATGTATCATTTTATGTGATAATAACTTTGGAATGCTTTTACTTATTCAAGCAATTTTGAGATTGTTTTCATGATGTATTGTACTTTATGATAAAGGTACACTTGAGTCAATATGTTTTATCTTTATTTATATGAAAAAAAATTACAGACAATTTTGAAATATTCTCTATTTTCTAAATTTGAATTTCTCTGCTTTTAAGACAAATAGTGATACCTCATAAAATACTTATATAACAAAATTTGTAGTGGCTCACCCTCCTGCAAATTCTGGATTAAGAAGTGCTCCAAATCACTGGCTATACCCTTCGCCGTAAAAGAAATTGTAATATAAAAGAGATATGTGATGAGCACCTTCTATCACTTGGTATTCGTATTATTGAGTGCTGGGTATGGATTCTGTATTTTATATACTATTAATCAATTTGTAAGATAATGTCTGGACTGTATAAAATAATATTAGACATTATTTATTAAGCTAAAATCATTGCAGTGGATATAATAGAATACCATAAAATAACAATAAATAGTGTTCAGTATACAATAACGATTAACCCAGCGCTGGTATGTATAAAATGAAAATAAAACAAGATGAAGATAAAGGTACAAAAATATAAAATATGAGAAGATGGAAAAATGGAAAAAAGAGTAAAATTGTATATAACAAATATATAAAAGTATCGAGTTTGTGCATATATTTGTGTACACTTTCCTTTTCCTATAGATCAATGAAGTCCTCTTTATAAATGAATGAAATCCTCTTTGTGGGTAACCTAAAATAGTGTGTATATATATATATATATATATATATATATATATATATATAGTTTGTTCTTTTATAGTTACTTGCCTCCTTATATATTCATACGTTACCCTCCTATGGAGGTGGCCGGGATTCTCCTCTGATAGTTCGGGCACACTCCGATAACTTGTGCCGTGCGGCTGCTGGATGAAGGAGAGCGGTGTCCCACGTGGCATCCCACGTGGGTTCCCGCTTTTATCAAAGACTTTCTGCGCGCTCTTTTTCCTGCGCGTTCTGTTTTCAGCGTTGTCCGAATACACAGGTGTTAAGGCTTATAATCCTATCGGCAGCGTTGTTTGTGGCGTGATTGCCAGCATCTCTATTAATCAATAGATGTTCATATAGTTTGTTCCTCAGCGCTGCACCTGCTTTGATATATAATAAGTTAGTAGATTTTGTGCATTTGCAAAGTCTTGTATAAATAATAGATATTAGTCCACAAGATACTATGTTCAACCAAACGCGTTTCAGGGCTATTCCTGCCCCTTCCTCAGTGGTCTGTGGACCCATTTTCATTTTGTGGTTTTTATAATGTCTTCCATTATGCTCCTCCTATTCTTGTGGAGGTATAGTGGAAAACCCGAACTGGTATTTATGTTGACCCTGTGGATTCAAAATCTGTAGGACAATGTGTATGGACCGCAATGATTATATCATCTCATACAATAAAATGAATCGTTTTGTCTGTTTTTTGCAAATGAGAGTATATAGATAGATCCAATATAGTGAGGAATAAAATTAGGAATGTAATTCTGGGATATATAGCTAGGGATATTCTTTGGACAAATTTATCTACCAGAATGTACAGGTAGATATATGACTCTATATGTCAATATTTAAAAATGGAAGCAGATTTTCTCAACTCTGATATACAGGCAAATGAATATATGTAAATATATATATTAATATTTGGATATAAAAATAAATATTATTAGTATATGAATGTTCTTATAGATGTTTCTGTAAATATTTTCTGATATGTTGTTTCTTGTAGGTGTTCCTTTATGAGTGTCTTTTGGGATATTGTTTAGAATATTTTTTGGATATTTTTTGGGGTCTTTTTTAAGGGTATTCTTTGTATAGGCATTTTGTATTATTTTATTCTTGATTTCCCTTTTGTTTGATTTGATTCATTCTGTTTTCTTATTTTCTCCCAGTATATTTGTTCAAAATGAAGTGTGGGGATGGGGGCCTCCCGAGGAGGGGAGATCGAAGTGCTGGGAATAAACAGCCGGACTTCGATGTCCCGTCCCTGAAGGGCACCCATCCCATGTCTACAGGAAACCGAATATTTCCATGTCTGCATTTAGTCCACCTGGGACTATGGTGTAGAATTCGAAAATTCTTCTAGATTCCAGATGAGACATGTTAAGGATATGATTTCCACCTCTCCATTGTTTCGGAACCCTTTCTAATGCCATAAAGGTGAGGTCTTTTGGATTTTGGTCGTGATAATCCTTAAAGTGTTTCGAAAGTGTATGTAATTCATAACCCTTGCGTATGTTGTTGATGTGCTCTGAAACTCTCTTTTTTAGTGTTCTTTTTGTTCGTCCAATATATTGTTTATTGCAGGTGCACTGAAGTAAGTATATCACATCTGTGGAATTACAGGTTAGACATTCTTTAATACTATGACGATGTGTGTTTCTTGTGGATGTTACCTCTGTTATTTTGCTTGGGGATCTTGTAATTTTACAATTATTGCATAACCCACATCTAAAAAAACCTTTTGTATTCAACCATGTTGGTTTTCCATTTGATTTTTTATTTTTCACTGTTGGGGCAATTTTAATGCCTAAATTTGGGGCCTTAGTGTATACTATAGATGGATCTTTAGGTAAGAGTGGGCCTACTGTTTTGTCTCCTGTCAAAATCGGCCAATGTTTCCTTATTATTTGTTCAATTGTTTTATATTGTGCGTTGAATGGTAACAATATTGTCAAGTTCTTATTATATTCTAAATCTTTTATATCTTTTAGTTTTGGTTGGAAAAATGTGTCTCTATTCATTCCTCTTACTTTGTCTAGTGATTTTTCTAATGACTTCAATGGGTAATCTTTTTTAACAAATTGTTCACTCATAGTTTTCACTTCTTCTTCAAATTTTGTCATCTCAGTACAATTCCTTTTTATTCGTCTGAATTGACTTGTTGGCACATTTAGTAGCCAACGGGGTAGATGGCAACTTTTAAAGAGAATGAAACTGTTTTTTGTTACATCTTTTTGAAAGGTGTTACAAACTATCTTATCATTCTTTATATTTAAACATAAGTCTAGAAATTCAATTTGTTCCTTACTAGTATTATGGGAAAATGTGAGATTGTAGTCGTTGTGGTTTAGGTTGTTCAAAAATATTGTCAGTTGTTCTTCTGTGTCCCTCCATATAAAAATGATGTCATCTATATATCTACGCCAGAGCACCAGACTCGTCCCCAGCTTGGGTACTATGATGTCTTCTTCCCATTGAGCCATGAAGATATTAGCATAACTGGGGGCCAATCTGGTCCCCATGGCGGTCCCCTGTAGTTGGATGTAGTATTCTGACTCATGACTGAAGTAATTATGGGTAAGGATGAATTGGATACCATCTAAGATGAATTCTATTTGTTTTTCTGGAAATGTTTGATTTTTCGTGAGATGTCTTCTAATCGCTTGTATTCCTAATTCATGTTTGATAGATGTGTAGAGTGAACCAAACAAAACTAACAGAGACAAAAAGATAAAAAACATCCTGCATGATGTAATAATAATGATTGCGGATGTCAGTGGCTATATATATCAACATAAATCACAGAAAGGGATAATAGTGCACAAAAATAGATGCAAACAATATATACGGTATAAACTAAGACCTCATTCTGATATGATAAAATCTGAGACTCTTAGCCAATATATTTTGATCAAAACACATCTGTGCCCACCTACCCAGCGTCACGGTGGTCTCAGGTCAGGCAGGTCCTACGCTAAACCTAACCATGCCAGTGGGCATCTATATCTAGGAGCGTGGACGCCGCACATATAGGCGTGTTGCTCCTAGTAACCTCTACGTGCATACAGCAACCAATGAGAGGAGGAGCAAGCACACCTATATGTACCACGCAATCAAGACGCTCAGTTTGATAGGAGGAGCAAAAGTGCACAGGAATGCTACTCAAGATAAGCTAAGAGCGCATTCACACCTGAAGGTGCCACTCCCTCAGGTACATATTATAAACCAAACAAAACTAACAGAGACAAAAAGATAAAAAACATCCTGCATGATGTAATAATAATGATTGCGGATGTCAGTGGCTATATATATCAAAATAAATCACAGAAAGGGATAATAGTGCACAAAAATAGATGCAAACAATATATACTGTATAAACTAAGACCTCATTCTGATATGATAAAATCTGAGACTCTTAGCCAATATATTTTGATCAAAACACATCTGTGCCCACCTACTCAGCGTCACGGTGGTCTCAGGTCAGGCAGGTCCTACGCTAAACCTAACCATGCCAGTGGGCATCTATATCTAGGAGCGTGGACGCCGCACATATAGGCGTGTTGCTCCTAGTAACCTCTACGTGCATACAGCAACCAATGAGAGGAGGAGCAAGCACACCTATATGTACCACGCAATCAAGACTGAGGTTTAGTTTTAGGTTTAGCGTAGGACCAGCCTGACCTGAGACCACCGTGACGCTGGGTAGGTGGGCACAGATGTGTTTTGATCAAAATATATTGGCTAAGAGTCTCAGATTTTATCATATCAGAATGAGGTCTTAGTTTATACCGTATATATTGTTTGCATCTATTTTTGTGCACTATTATCCCTTTCTGTGATTTATTTTGATATATATAGCCACTGACATCCGCAATCATTATTATTACATCATGCAGGATGTTTTTTATCTTTTTGTCTCTGTTAGTTTTGTTTGGTTTATAATATGTACCTGAGGGAGTGGCACCTTCAGGTGTGACTGCGCTCTTAGCTTATCTTGAGTAGCATTCCTGTGCACTTTTGCTCCTCCTATCAAACTGAGCGTCTTGATTGCGTGGTACATATAGGTGTGCTTGCTCCTCCTCTCATTGGTTGCTGTATGCACGTAGAGGTTACTAGGAGCAACACGCCTATATGTGCGGCGTCCACGCTCCTAGATATAGATGCCCACTGGCATGGTTAGGTTTAGCGTAGGACCTGCCTGACCTGAGACCACCGTGACGCTGGGTAGGTGGGCACAGATGTGTTTTGATCAAAATATATTGGCTAAGAGTCTCAGATTTTATCATATCAGAATGAGGTCTTAGTTTATACCGTATATATTGTTTGCATCTATTTTTGTGCACTATTATCCCTTTCTGTGATTTAATGTGTAGAGTGAACCAACATCTATCGTTCCCATAATCCAGTGGGGTTCTAATTTTAGTTCCTCTAATGTGTGTAGAATTGATGTTGTGTCTCTTATATATGATGGTATGTGTTCTACGGAAGGTTGTAACAATTTGTCGATGTATTGGGATAAATTTGATGTTATGGAGCCGATACCTGAGATTATGGGTCTGCCAGGTGGATTGGTTCTGTTCTTATGTACCTTTGGTAAACAATAAAATACTGGGAGGCGTTGCGTTGCGGGCCCCCATCCCCACACTTCATTTTGAACAAATATACTGGGAGAAAATAAGAAAACAGAATGAATCAAATCAAACAAAAGGAAAATCAAGAATAAAATAATACAAAATACCTATACAAAGAATACCCTTAAAAAAAGACCCCAAAAATGTCCAAAAAATATCCCAAAAAAATTCTAAAAAATATCCCAAAAGACACTCATAAAGGAACACCTACAAGAAACAACATATCAGAAAATATTTACAGAAACATCTATAAGAACATTCATATACTAATAATATTTATTTTTATGTCCAAATATTAATATATATATTTACATATATTCATTTGCCTGTATATCAGAGTTGAGAAAATCTGCTTCCATTTTTAAATATTGACATATAGAGTCATATATCACCCTTTACATTCTGGTAGATAAATTTGTTCAAAGAATATCCCTAGCTATGTATCACAGAATTACATTCCTATTTTTATTCCTCACTATATTGGATCTATCTATATACTCTCATTTGCAAAAAACAGACAAAACGATTCATTTTATTGTATGAGATGATATAATCATTGTGGTCCATACACATTGTCCTACAGATTTTGAATCCACAGGGTCAACATAAATACCAGTTCGGGTTTTCCACTATACCTCCACAAGAATAGGAGGAGCATAATGGAAGACATTATAAAAACCACAAAATGAAAATGGGTCCACAGACCACTGAGGAAGGGGCAGGAATAGCCCTGAAACGCGTTTGGTTGAACATAGTATCCTGTGGACTAATATCTATTACTTATACAAGACTTTGAAATGCACAAAATCTACTAACTTATTATATATCAAAGCAGGTGCAGCGCTGAGGAACAAACTATATGAACATCTATTGATTAATAGAGATGCTGGCAATCACGCCACAAACAACGCTGCCGATAGGATTATAAGCCTTGACACCTGTGTATTCGGACAACGCCGAAACAGGACGCGCAGGAAAAAGAGCGCGCAGAAAGTCTTTGATAAAAGCGGGAACCCATGTGGGATGCCACGTGCGACGCCGCTCTCCTACATCCAGCAGCCGCACGGCACAAGTTATCGGAGTGTGCCCGAACTATCAGAGGAGAATCCCGGCCACCTCCACAGGAGGGTAACGTATGAATATTTAAGGAGGCAAGTAACTATAAAAGAACAAACTATATATAATATATATATATATATATATATATATATATATATATATATATACTATTTAGGTTACCCACAAAGAAGATTTCATTCATTTATAAACAGGACTTCATTGATCTATAGGAAAAGGAAAGTGTACACAAATATATGCACAAACTCGATACTTTTATATATTTGTTATATACAATTTTACTCTTTTTTCCATTTTTCCATCTTCTCATATTTTATATTTTTGTACCTTTATCTTCATCTTGTTTTATTTTCATTTTATACATACCAGCGCTGGGTTAATCGTTATTGTATACTGAACACTATTTATTGTTATTTTATGGTATTCTATTATATCCACTGCAATGATTTTAGCTTAATAAATAATGTCTAATATTATTTTTTACAGTCCAGACATTATCTTACAAATTGATCAATAGTATATAAAATACAGAATCCATACCCAGCACTCAATAATACGAATACCAAGTGATAGAAGGTGCTCATCACATATCTCTTTCATAAACTACTTAGTAGTTAACATTCACCATATGTGTACTTTATATTGGGATATTTTTTTAAATGTCATTTTATTTTTTTACGACGTTAGAAAGCTTAAAATTTTTGAAGCAACTTTTTAAATTTTAAGAAAATTTCCACCAAGGACCAATTCAGTTCTGACTCACATTGCGGG
>ONZH01012553.1:0-58744 GCA_900303285.1 Rhinella marina
GCTCCGTTGCGTCTCCTCCTACCCCCGTCTCCTCTGCGTGCAATGCGTTCTCCCTTATTGCGATGAGCGATTCTTTAAGGACGCATAGGAGCGGGATGGTTACGCTCACTATAGCGTCCTCGCTGCTGACCTTCTTGGTGGACTCCTCAAAGATACGCAGTACATCGCATATGTCTGCCATCCATGGCCACTCGTGGTTGGCAAACTGAGGGAGCTGAGTTGGAGGCACGCGTGGATTCATAATCTGGTACTCCATCAATGCTCTCTGCTGCTCACACACCCTGGCCAACATGGAATAGGTGGAATTCCAGCGAGTCGGCAGGTCGCACAACAGCCGATGTTCAGGCAAATGGAGGCGTTGCTGGAGTTTTTTTAAGCTAGCAGCAGCTACAGTTGACTTCCGAAAGTGAGCGCACAAGCGCCGCACTTTCACCAGTAGCTCTGCCAGGTTGGGGTAAGTCTTTAGAAATTTTTGGACTACCAGATTAAAAACGTGGGCCAGGCATGGTACGTGATTGAGTTCGGCAAGCTCCAGAGCCGCCACCAGGTTACGGCCGTTATCGCACACGACCATGCCTGGTCCTAGCTGCAGCGGCGACAGCCACATCTCCGTCTGCTGCAATATGGCGTCCCTCACCTCTGGGGCGCTGTGCTTCCTGTCGCCCAAGCTGATGAGCTTAAGCACCGCCTGCTGACGTCTCCCCGCGCCAGTGCTGCAACGCTTCCAGCTAGCGGCTGAGGGCGATGTTAAGGCAGAGGAGGAGGAGGAGGAGGAGGAGGGGGGTTTATCAGAACCCATGCTGGCAATCTTGGGCGGGGGTGGTAGGTAGGCCGTCTCTGTTTGCGACCCCGTCCCCGCTTCCACTACATTCACCCAGTGTGCCGTCAAAGAGATGTATCGTCCCTGGCCGCAAGCGCTTGTCCACGAGTCGGTGGTCAAGTGGACCTTTGCGCTGACTGCGTACCTCAGGGCCCGCCTGATGTTACGCGACACGTGCTGGTGCAGGGCGGGGACGGCACTCCGGGAAAAGTAGTGGCGGCTGGGGACGGAATAGCGAGGTGCGGCAGCCGCCATCAGGTCGCGGAAGGCCTGCGTCTCCACAAGCCTAAACGGCAACATCTCCAGGGCCAGCAGTTTGGAGATGTGGCAGTTTAAGGCTTGGGCTTGGGGGTGACTCGAGGCGTACTTCCGCCTGCGGTCGAACGCCTGCGAGATGGACAGTTGTTGGGACGAGGAGTGTGAAGGTGCAGGCGAAGAGGCGGGGGAAGGGGAGGCTGAAGGAGAAGGCCCCAAAGTAGCCGAGGCAGAGGCAGATGTGGAGGTGTCCTGGCTGGAGGTCTGGACCGCAGTGGCAGCACACAACAAAGGGGAAGAGGCAGTGGCAGCAAGACCGGGCGCAGGTTGTATTGGCGTTTGCTCTCTCCCACTCAGCCCAGTGCTTGACTTCCAAGTGACGCCGCATGCCTGAGGTGGTCAGATTGCTCTTCTCAGAGCCCCTACTCAGTTTTGAGTGGCAGAGTGTGCAAACCGCGCTCAGTTTGTCATCCGCACAAACATTAAAAAATCTCCACACCACAGAAGTACGAGGCCTCGATGGGGGAGCTTCGCGCGACTGCCCGCTGCCGGGAACAGCTTCGGCCCTGCTGGCTGTGGCCTCACTTCTCTGTCTGGACTGTCCTCTGCCTCTGGACATCCCTGTGCCTGTGGACATCCCTCTGCCTGTGGACATCCCTCTGCCTCTGGACATCCCTCTGCCCATCCTTGCCTGCCTTTTTCGGTGCTGCGCAGACACCACCTCTCCACTGCTTTCCCCGCTGGACATCACCCCTGGCCAAGTGGGGTCGGTCATTTCGTCATCCACCACCTCCACTTCCTCACTCTGCTCCTCCTCCTGCCCACTGGACATTCCAAACAGCCTCCCTTGATGGCAACTGCGTCTCATCATCATCATCGCTCATGATAACAGATGCTGGTTCAGGGTCCACATCAGCAGGAGATGGCGACATACTCAAGTGGTTGGTGCATCACTACAAACAAATTCCTCTGCTAGCTCCTGGGATTCTTCCGGCACATCTGAAAAAGGACCCGAAAAGAGCTCCTGGGAGGGGTCAATGGTGGGATGACTCTGTTGGCCAGGTGTGGAGGAAGGAGGGTCAGAGTGAGACTGTGTGGATGACTGCTGGTGGACAACTGTGTGGAAGCGCTATCGGCTATCCATTAGCACCACCTGTTCAACCTGCTTCAGGCGCTCAACAGCGGTGTAACCCGCCCCCTGCTTAACTGTCCCATAAAGGCAGGGATTCTGGATGAGTGGGATCCTGGCTGACACGCATTGTATCCCCACTGGCTTCAACAAGGCCACCAACAGCATTTCCGCGCCCCCGTCCTCGTCCACGTCCGATTCCGCTAGCCCCCCTCCGCATTTTATTTTTTTTTGGTTACAATATTTTGCCTTCACAGCCGTGTACAAACAGTTCAGACGGTGTGTATGAACACTACGTATATACAATTATTTTGCAAGAGAACGCAAAGTACAGGTGCCAATGAAAAGGCTTTTTTTTTTTATATTTCTAGGTACACAGCCGTGTACTAACAGATCAGACGGTGTGTATGAACACTACGTATATACAATTATTTTGCAAGAGAACGCAAAGTACAGGTGCCAATGAAAAGGCTTTTTTTTTTAATATATTTCTAGGTACACAGCCGTGTACTAACAGATCAGACGGTGTGTATGAACACTACGTATATACAATTATTTTGCAAGAGAACGCAAAGTACAGGTGCCAATGAAAAGGCTTTTTTTTTTTATTATTTCTAGGTACACAGCCGTGTACTAACAGATCAGACGGTGTGTATGAACACTACGTATATACAATTATTTTGCAAGAGAACGCAAAGTACAGGTGCCAATGAAAAGGCTTTTTTTTTTTATATTTCTAGGTACACAGCCGTGTACTAAACAGATCAGACGGTGTGTATGAACACTACGTATATACAATTATTTTGCAAGAGAATGCAAAGTACAGGTGCCAATGAAAAGGCTTTTTTTTTTTTATATTACTAGGTACACAGCCGTGTACAAACAGATCAGACGGTGTGTATGAACACTACGTATATACAATTATTTTGCAAGAGAACGCAAAGTACAGGTGCCAATGAAAAGGCTTTTTTTTTAAATATATTTCTAGGTACAACAGCCGTGTACAAACAGATCAGAACGGTGTATATGACACTACGTATATACAATTATTTTGGCAAGAGAACGCAAAGTACAGGTGCCAATGAAAAGGCTTTTTTTTTTATATTTCTAGGTACACAGCCGTGTACAAACAGATCAGACGGTGTGTATGAACACTACGTATATACAATTATTTTGCAAGAGAACGCAAAGTACAGGTGCCAATGAAAAGGCTTTTTTTTTTTTATTATTTCTAGGTACACAGCCGTGTAAAAACAGATCAGATGGTGTGTATGAACACTACGTATATACAATTATTTTGCAAGAGAACGCAAAGTACAGGTGCCAATGAAAAGGCTTTTTTTAAATATATTTCTAGGTACACAGCCGTGTACAAACAGATCGGACGGTGTATATGAACACTACGTATATACAATTATTTTGCAAGAGAACGCAAAGTACAGGTGCCAATGAAAAGGCTTTTTTTTTAAATATTTCTAGGTACACAGCCGTGTACAAACAGATCAGGACGGTGTGTATGAACACTACGTATATACAATTATTTGCAAGAGAACGCAAAGTACAGGTGCCAATGAAAAGGCTTTTTTTTTAAATATATTTCTAGGTACACAGCCGTGTACAAACAGATCGGACGGTGTGTATGAACACTACGTATATACAATTATTTTGCAAGAGACGCAAAGTACAGGTGCCAATGAAAAGGCTTTTTTTTTAAAATATTTCTAGTACCACAGCCGTGTACAAACAGATCAAGACGGTGTGTATGAACACTACGTATATACAATTATTTTGGCAAGAGAACGCAAAGTACAGGTGCCAATGAAAAAGGCTTTTTTTTTTAATATTTCTAGGTACACAGCCGTGTACAAACAGATCAGACGGTGTGTATGAACACTACGTATATACAATTATTTTGCAAGAGAACGCAAAGTACAGGTGCCAATGAAAGGCTTTTTTTAAATATATTTCTAGGTACACAGCCGTGTACAAACAGATCAGACGGTGTGTATGAACACTACGTATATACAATTATTTTGCAAGAGAACGCAAAGTAACAGGTGCCAATGAAAAGGCTTTTTTTTTTAATATATTTCTAGGTACACAGCCGTGTACAACAGATCAGACGGTGTGTATGAACACTACGTATATACAATTATTTTGCAAGAGAACGCAAAGTACAGGTGCCAATGAAAAGGCTTTTTTTTTTATATTTCTAGGTACACAGCCGTGTACAAACAGATCAGACGGTGTGTATGAACACTACGTATATACAATTATTTTGCAAGAGAACGCAAAGTACAGGTGCCAATGAAAAGGCTTTTTTTTAAATATTTCTAGGTACACAGCCGTGTACAAACAGATCAGACGGTGTGTATGAACACTACGTATATACAATTATTTTGCAAGAGAACGCAAAGTACAGGTGCCAATGAAAAGGCTTTTTTTTAAATATATTTCTAGGTACACAGCCGTGTACAAACAGATCAGGATGGTGTGTATGAACACTACGTATATACAATTATTTGCAAGAGAACGCAAAGTACAGGTGCCAATGAAAAGGCTTTTTTTTTTAATATATTTCTAGGTACACAGCCGTGTACAAACAGATCAGACGGTGTGTATGAACACTACGTATATACAATTATTTTGCAAGAGAACGCAAAGTACAGGTGCCAATGAAAAGGCTTTTTTTTAAATATATTTCTAGGTACACAGCCGTGTACAAACAGATCAGACGGTGTGTATGAACACTACGTATATACAATTATTTTGCAAGAGAACGCAAAGTACAGGTGCCAATGAAAAGGCTTTTTTTTTTTTATATTTCTAGGTACACAGCCGTGTACAAACAGATCAGACGGTGTGTATGAACACTACGTATATACAATTATTTTGCAAGAGAACGCAAAGTACAGGTGCCAATGAAAAGGCTTTTTTTTTTTTTATATTTCTAGGTACACAGCCGTGTACAAACAGATCAGACGGTGTGTATGAACACTACGTATATACAATTATTTTGCAAGAGAACGCAAAGTACAGGTGCCAATGAAAAGGCTTTTTTTTTAAATATTTCTAGGTACACAGCCGTGTACAAACAGATCAGACGGTGTGTATGAACACTACGTATATACAATTATTTTGCAAGAGAACGCAAAGTACAGGTGCCAATGAAAAGGCTTTTTTTTTAATATTTCTAGGTACACAGCCGTGTACAAACAGATCAGACGGTGTGTATGAACACTACGTATATACAATTATTTTGCAAGAGAACGCAAAGTACAGGTGCCAATGAAAAGGCTTTTTTTTAAAATATATTTCTAGGTACACCGCCGTGTACAAACAGATCAGACGGTGTGTATGAACACTACGTATATACAATTATTTTGCAAGAGAACGCAAAGTACAGGTGCCAATGAAAAGGCTTTTTTTTTTTTATATTTCTAGTACACAGCCGTGTACAAACAGATCAGACGGTGTGTATGAACACTACGTATATACAATTATTTTGCAAGAGAACGCAAAGTACAGGTGCCAATGAAAAGGCTTTTTTTTTATATTTCTAGGTACACAGCCGTGTACAAACAGATCAGACGGTGTGTATGAACACTACGTATATACAATTATTTTGCCAAGAGAACGCAAGTACAGGTGCCAATGAAAAGGCTTTTTTTTTTTTCATATTTCTAGGTACACAGCCGTGTACTAACAGGTCAGACGGTGGGTATTTACACCTGGTATACAAAAAGGGTATTGCAGGCACACAGAACCCAGAACACTAGAGCCAAAGAAACTGTATTTAAAAAAAAAAAAAATGTACACAGCCGTATACTGCCAGAAGATCAGATGGTGCATATACACACTAGGTATATAACAGGGTTTTGCAGCCAAAAAAAACGCAGAACAGTAGTGCCAAATATAGTTTGGTATGTAGCAGAGCACCTAATACACCACTAATGCCTCTCTCTGTCCCTACTCCAGCAGCTATCCCTGAATACAGCAACCGTTCTCTGCAGACTGTATATTGTAGTAAAGCTATCACTGTACTGCACTATAGTAGCCCTGATAAGGGCTTTTAATCACGCTCCTGCCTGTCCAACAGCTAAAACCTATCTCTCCCTTCTCCAGCCTCTGTCCCTGACTAAGTTCACGCAGCATATGCGAACGAGCAGGAAGAGCTGAGTTTTTAATATTCGAGGTCACATGGTTTTTCCAGCCAATCCATGTAGACGCTGTTTTCGCGCTGCCAGCGTGCTCCGCGGGCCTGTCATACCCCCCCTGCATGTTGATTGGTGGAAAAAGAGCGCCAGGGAAGGTGGGAGGGGAAATGAATTCTAAGTGCGCCATCGCCGTTATACTCGATTGAAATCGAGTATGCCGAATAGCGTAGTATTCGATCGAATACCGGCTCGATCGAACACTACTCGCTCATCTCTAATAATAAGTGGTTAAAGGGAATAGTCCTACGAGGGCTGGATTATCCTCAGTAGGGTTGCTTCACAGATACACTATACTTGCTCCGAGAGAATGGTAATGGAATATGCATAGACTGTTAAAGGAGTTGCCTGGTTTCATGATATTGATTACCTATTCTGAGGATAGGTCATCAATATCATTACACTGGACAATCCCTTTAAGGTCCTTTTACTCTGGTCAATAATCATAGGAATATACCTTCTGCTGATCATTGGCCCACCTAAATACTCTACCAACAACAACCTTGTTTGTCGGCTGGTCAGTTTGTTTTATGATAACATAAAAACGCTTGTTCGTTGGCAGCATATCTCTGCATGTAAACATGTGATGTGTAAAGTGTGTGCTGGACAAACTATTCTAGTGATCACCAGTAACCAATACAGTTTTATCGTCGACACTTTTTACAGTCGTGCGTCGGCCAGTCTAAAAGAATCCTTAGGTACTTTACCATCTAGACTATTTTTTTCCTTTAATGGCAATCAATATTCCCTTTTTACCATCATCAGTGAAGGGCAATATTTGGGAGTCATTTTACAGTGCTGTCTCATAGCAGATGTACAGACAGTCATGCAGTGACAGGTCAGGTACCAAGCTGTCAAAAACCCAGCTAACTCAGAAGAGTTGTTAATGTGAAAATGTCACTTGTTAGAGCTGTAATATAGTGAAAAAGCATCAAATGGTAGGATTTCTTGAAAGTATTTTCTGGCCTTTTCTAAGACACACTGTACTTAGAAGTTAAAGAGTGAATGGAGCATGGGTCATGCATGAGCACTTCCTGTCCTTTCACACAGTGGACTTTGGCATACCTTGCAAACATGCATTTAACACCTACCTGTCTGTTTGTGGGTCAGTCTTTTTAAGGATGCTGCATAAAATATACTGTTACATTTGGGGCAAAAGCTGAAAATCCAGTAACTGCATGTTACGACCTTCAGGGTTTATACAATTAGGCTTCATTCACACATCCGTATTTGTGCACATCCTGGAAAATGGTCAGTTTTTTGCGGATCCGTTGTTCCACAAAAAAACTCTCTTTTTCCAGGACATCCGTTCCGTTTTTCTGTAAAAAACGGAAAGGATGTATCCATATGTCATCCATTTTTTGCGGATCCGCAAAAAACGGAAGGATGAATAACATCTGTACCTTTTCTTTTTTTTTCTCCACTCCTGGAACGGAATCCGCAAATACTGATGACATGCGAATGCCTTTCCGCATGTCTTCCTCATTTTCTGCGGATCCATAGACTTTCATTGTGCTACGGACCGCAATTCGGGAGAAAAGTAGGACAGGAGGATTTCTTTATGCAGACAGTCGGAACGGACACACGGATGTGGACACCACACGGTGTACTGTCCGCATTTTTTTGGGACCCATTGAAATGAATGGATCCGCATCCTATCCGCATAATTGTCCGCAATTGCGGAAACGGATGCGGAAAGGATGCGGACACATTATACGGACGTGTGAATGAGGCCTTAAAGTTATAAAAGGGGTTATCTCACCCCTGACAACCCTTATGATATCAGAAATAATGCAGCTTTTGAGACCTGGTCTAGTAGCGGAAGCTATCTTCAGTTGCTTAGTATTTAGTATTACATTTGGCATTAATTAGCATTTCATTTAGTATGTAGCAATGCATATGACCATTAAAATGAATAGCTCTTCATATTATATATGCACAGACCAGGTCCACCACAGAGAGATGCTGAGTGGTAGCGGCTCTCCACTTCGGCTCAGTGGGGGTTCCAGAGCTGGGAGCTGACACTATGACATACATATGTCAGCATATATATACAGCATATAGAAAGGCATTTTAAAAAGACAACCCTATCATAGAGGGACCTTGTTAGGCATTCCATAGCAGTAGGTTTCCATATACAGCACAGGAGTGCCTATGCTTTACATCACAATCCAGCTGAGATCTGCTTTACATTTGTAGTACAAGTACAGCAGTTCTCCAAGTGCCAATATTAATAGGTTTTGGGATGATCACTGTATACTGAAACCATAACTTGAGTCCATAACTTTATGGTAAAGTAGTAATTGGTTCCAGCAAAGCCCCAAAATATCATTCCCTGATACTGATAAGCAGATAACTAGTCCTTACATATAACAGCCAGGAATAGATGTTAGGAGCTGTAAATCACTTTCTACGATTAGAATTGGGGTTTCTTCAGGGTCCTGTATAGCTACACGTTGTACCAGTAAAATAAAA
Organism: Rhinella marina; assembly: GCA_900303285.1. Taxonomy (NCBI): domain Eukaryota; kingdom Metazoa; phylum Chordata; class Amphibia; order Anura; family Bufonidae; genus Rhinella; species Rhinella marina. The sequence continues at coordinate 8,894 of ONZH01012553.1, forward strand.
TGGAGCCACCCATCTGCCATCTAAAGGAGTAGCTTACCATGACACATACATAGGATAGTACAGAACATGTAGTACTGCACTCTAGTGTAAAGAGGAGCTACTATATCTCCAATACAGGTATTTTACCAGAGAAATAGCTATGTTTATTGGTTAGATCTGAGCCCCTGTTTGTTGAGTCTAGTTTCAACTTATGATGGACCAGGAATGACCATCGCCCAGTATGTTGAATATATTGCATCTTCAGGACATTGATATCTTGTGGAACCATTGTATATACAGAGAGAACCAGTGAGAGAGGCTTTAATATGAACTGTAGTTGCTCATAGCCTCAAAAATGTGATGAGCAGAAGGCCATCCAAATCTTTCCAGTTTTAATGTACAACTTTTAAGCAAAAAAAAAAAGACAAAGAGCATCAAAAAAGCGTGGGCAGAACTAAAGTATGTAGTAAATTAAGCTTGTGGGAGTATATGTAAATGTAGAGGTGCAGCACTAACATTCTACAAACCCATAAGAGCATATTATCATCCACTGTACTACTTTAAGGTGTAATCATAATTTGCTCACTGGAAACAAGTTCTAGCTTTTTAATTTTTTTCATGGATTTTATTTCAGTTGACAAAAAGTAATTTCTACCTAGAACATTCAGATAATCTTCTTTTACAATGTCAATCAGCAAGGAGAAGAGCCTGCTAAAAAAAAGAACATTCTGTTTACTTTGGCACAGATCTGAAATAAAACCACACTAACGTTGAGGGCACATTATTTATTGGAAATGTGGGGCATGAACTGATGATCACACAAAGGCATCCCTGTGACGACTGTGACATGATAATGAAAATATCAACATTTTGAACAGTTTAGTAAGACTAAAATAATAGCTCGCAGGATGTTCTTTGCTGGTTTATTATATAGCACAGTTATGAATACTAGACATTAGAGATGAGCGAATCATGCAAAATTTTATTCGCCCGAACATTCGCCGAACTTTTCCTAAGATTCGTATATTCGACGAATAGATTCGTTGAATTTGCGTACACAATATACGGAATTATATGGCTTTTAGCGAACATTCGTGCACTAATAATGAACGTTCAGGTAAAAAGGTACGCAACCTCTTTGAACACATACGCATAAGCGTACAAAGTGCGTACGAATATGACGGGCTTTGCTGCAGAGGAATGGTGGAGCAGGAGGAACGCTCTGAGTGTGACCCCTGGCTTCTTATGGATACTGTATCAGCAGATGACAGCAGATCATCCGGCTGAGACTGAGATGAGCGTGCCATCCATTCCACTACCTTATCCATTTCTCCTCCACTATAATTTTGCGCCTTGGTGCGCCTGGTGGAACAACGGCCAAGTATTGCGAATACTACTAGTAGATGCTCCGGCTACAGGTCCTTTGGCACTTCTGCCCTGTGCCACCTTCTCCTTTTTTTTAGAGCTCGAGGTCTGGCTGGAACTGGATCCCTTTTGCTTATCCATTCCAGACATTTTTCAATTCACTCTGTGACCCTGCAGCTGGTCTTTGTCCCTGTATCTCCCTGTCTCTCCCTATCTCTCCCTGTCTCTCTCTCCCTGCCTGATTATTTACTGGCCCTGAACAGGCCCTGCACTTGCCCTGCAGTATCCCTGATATGCGTAATATGGATTCCCAGAGCAATTACACCCCAATTTTCACAAAACAGGTCTCAGAGTCTCAGAACTTCACACACACTGCTTCTGCTTGTCTCAGCAGTCGCACCAGAAGTGATGCGTCACTGGCTTACCGAGCCTGAGCCAATCAGAGCAAGCCCTGCCCACTAGGTCAGGTGACCGTTTTCTTCACGGCTTTTGCACACGATAAACGAACTAACAGTAAAATTTCGCTAATGAATTCATACGCAACAGCGCATAGAGTAACTTATACATAGCAATAGCGTATAATTTATAGGACAAACTACGTAGCGAATGCACACAAAGCCGAAGCAAATCACCTAATATTCGGATTCGCTTCGCAGCTAAAAGTTTCCAAGATTCGATACGAATCAACGAATCGGCGAATAAATTAGCTCATCTCTACTAGACAACATCAATTGTAACCGTAGTAAAAGTAGGAAAACTGAATACTGAATCTTAGCTGCTAAAGCAGTTTCCTAGTCTAATGAATGGTGTCTAATTACTGCAGTGGAAAAGATACATCCATAGTGACAGCAATGATGCTCATGGCAGTTAGCCAACATGGATAGATTAGGTTTCAAAGGTACTAACAACATGTAAACACATTCTTTCAAGAAGGATCACTGAGGTTCCGACCAAAAGGACCGCCATGAATCACTGGAAGATTCTCACTCTGCTGTTGTCCATACCTTTCACAAAATTGCATGGGTTAGGCTTCTTTCACACCTGCGACCGGGCAGGTCCAGCAGACAATGCTGGGAATCAGCCAGACAAAAACTGCTGCCTGCCTGCTGTGCAGCTGAATCCCAGCATATTTGCCAGGTAGCATCCGGATCTCTGCCGAACCCCGTTGTAGTCAAGGGGAACGGCGGTCATTCCAGTACTGTCTGGCAATGCAGGATCCTGCCTGCAGTGTGAAAGAAGCCAACAGGGAAGCCCACGATGTTGCCGAAGGGTCCATATACGCTTGGTGCTGGCCCTATTTATAAATGGAACTTCTTTCATCCATTGATGGACTGATACTTACTGCAAGCATGCAGAAAAAAAACTCCCTGCAGATCATGAACATACAGCAACAAACAAAATGGCACCCACAAATATTCACTCAGCTACTCAGGAGATATGCCGCCCAGAATATGAACGGTAGAAGACCACAGACATGTAAAATACCAGCCCTCCACTGTATTACAGACTGCTGACTAACATTTGTTAAACAAATCACACTTGATATCTTGCAGGTGAACATTAAAGGGGTTTTGTGGGAGTATCCTTAGGATGTCATTAATATTTGATCGATGGACTTCCTACACCTGGCACATGCATGGATCAGCTGTTTGAAGAGGCTGCAGTGTTCTGTGTGAGCTGCAGCCTCCTCACAGCCTACCAGCCACATCACCGTTCATTATATTGATTGATATTGCAGCCCATTGACTTGAAAAGGACTGAGCTGTAAATAGGCAATGAAACCAATGAACACTGGCCTAGGAAAAAGGCACAATGCTCAATGGACTACCAGGGTCTCTTTACACAGCTGATTGGAGGGGGTGCTGGGAGCTGGACCCCCACCAATCAGTTACTGACGACCTATCTTTAGGCTAGGACATAATACTCTAGTCCTGAAAAAAAACTTTAAAGGGGTTCTTCAGGAATTAAGAAAATGAAAATACTTAAATATTACTTTATTATAAATATATTCCCAAATATCTTTCATTAGTTATAATGGCTCATTTTGTCCAGGGAACAACCATGGAGAAATAAAATGGCCACCGTCCTATTGGTACACACAAAACCTGAAGTCCCCTCTGTACTTCATGTCTCCTCATCAACTCTATTCCTGCAAAGATTCAGCTGAAGATCTTATAAGCTGTATTCAAGATCATAATACCTGACAAGTAGAGCAGAGAGGAGGAGGATGCAGCTCTTTAGCTCAGTGTTGGGAAGTAATTTGTGCTGCTGTGTGATTAGGACAGGTTTTGTGTGTACCAATAGGACGGCGGCTATTCTATTTCTCCTAAAGATTGCTCCTCCGCCAAAACGAGCCATTATAACTAATAAAAAGTATTTGGGAATATATTTATAATAAAGTAATACTTAAGTATTTTCAGGAATTTTATTTTCTTAATTCCAGGAGAACTCATTTAAACAGCAAACTGCTCAGATAGATCAAGTGGAACAATGGCTCATTCCACTAGAAGAAGAGAAAGAAATTATTTATACCCAATGCAGCCCTGACAGAGAACAAACACCTGACCAGCAAAGTTGTCAATATCGAAAACCAGTCACAACTAAACAACCTCCAGATAGTAGGCATCCAGTATTCGCTTAAAGCAGCAGACCTGCAAAAACTGTACTTTGAAGACCTGCTTGCAGACTTGGACCCTTGACACTGTTGCAAAGTTGAATGTGCACACCAAGGTTGGCCATTGACTTGAGCTTGACCAGAACCCCATAGGACACCATGAATCAAAATCACAGGCACACGCTCACAGGCAAGGAAAATCATAATGCATTTCTTAGATTTTAGTGATAAAGTGGACATTTTGCGAGCCATCAGGAACAGAAAACACCAGCTAGAGTTCCGGAGAACATATGTTGCTTTTTGTAGAAATATTTTGGCAAAAGTGTTTCAACAAAGAGCTTTCAGTAAAATGTTCACCAGAAAGTACAGTTCCAACTACTGTATTACACTTTTTTTTCAAATCTATTACCCAGAAGGCACAAAAAAACAATGACCTACAAAAAGGAGAGGTGATCATATGACAATCAATCACTTTAGACATCCTGAAGCTTCAGTGACCATTGCATTCCCTTTACCGAGGACCCAAACTCTTGGAGAAACTTTGCAATGACACTATCCTGTACTTGACTGTACTTCTTTGGATATCTCCCCAAAAGGGTCAGATATCCCCTAGATACTAGAAATTGGATGCTGTATATTAATTTATCACACATTTAACATTGTTTCCTGGGGTGGAAGGGTTGTTACCTTCAAGAAAAAAGAGAAGGTCCGTATGCCAGGGAGATGTAAAATTTCCTTTTGACGTTGTATCATTTATGTCATTTCACTTTTCATCATACTGTATTTGGTTCACGCTGTTATATCTCAGTATGGAGGTTCTACAGTATTATGACTTTATGATACATATGACCACTGTTGACCTAAAAGATATAAATTGCATGGCTACCCCAGAACATTGCATCCTCCACCACTGCTGACAAAATCACACAAAACTGGTTACCAAAATTCCTGACATTTCATTTTGTGTCTGGATTTAATTTCTTGTTGGGTAACCTTGGCCAGGCTTGGAGAATAGCATGAGATGCGTTTTTCTGTTTATTTCATGGCAATGCATATTCACATTAAAAGCAGCTGTAAGTTACTTGTGCACTGTGCGTGCTCTGTCACTATATTTATCATCAACCTAGTTCTGAAAATCTGTGCAGGTCTTTGTTCCAAAGTAGTCTCATCATAACCTTTTAAAGGTTTAAGTTCTTTCATAAAAGGAAATGAGTTATGTGTCCTTGGGGTCTGACTTACTTATATAATGCATCCTGTCTCCTGTGCAGCTCAAATTGAGGACACATAGTGACGTGGGTACAGCACAGCCACGCAGCTCCAGTAAGATGTGCGCTGGAGCAGAACGGTATATGCTCAAAAAAAGCTTTTTGGCTTTATTCAGTTTTATTTCAAAATTTTAAGCCCATCATCATAGTATCGAGGCTAAGAAAAACTTACTATGGATGAGGTAAAAGACAAAGAAGTTGACAGTGATTTTTACTAATGGATTCGAACTGTATTGATTTGCATCATACATCATATGCATCAGTATTTGTCACGTTCTGTATTAAAGAAGTATGCTATTTTAAAGGCAACTTAAATGCCTTTAAATTCAGTTTTCCAATAAATACTAGTTTGTGTATCCATTGATCACACACAGTGTTGTCATTGCATGGAAGTCATAATTATTTACAGGGGTTGAAAATCTTACTCCTTTAGTGACCATGCAGGTGCAAGGCTCAGAAAACTGTACTTGTCACGCTCGGGTGTGGGGGGAAAAGCCACACCGAGCGTATGAGGGATGGGAACAGACAAAACCAGGGAACTGGTCACCTCCTGCAGGGGACCCTAAGACTAGGCCCTAGCTGGCTACCAGTATGAACTAACCCGGGTGGTAGGAAAGCTCATACACAGGAACCTAATCTGAGTAAACCCTAGAACACCCTGCAGTCTAATGACACAAGAGAGTAACCCGTTCCTCCAAGCGAAAGGAGGAACAGGAGACTCAAACAGGAATAACCAAAGGAAGGGAAAACACTTAACTTTAAGTAGAACTCAGCAACAGGATCTCAGCTGAGATCCACACCACTCTCAACCAGGGATGTAGCAGATATAAACCGCAAGGGATACTGGGAGAGGAAGAGGTAAGTAGGAGACAGCTAATTGCCAAGCGGGCAACAGCTGAGGGAAAGGGGTGTGGAGAACAGCACCCAAACCACAGGGAATAGCCTGTCAAACCTGTCACTTAGAAAGCCGCGCAGAACGTCTGATTCCAGACGCAAGACCACTCGTGACATTACCCCCCTTTTACGGGTGACCTCCGGGCACCCAGGACCAACTTTATCAGGGTGACACCTGTGAAAGGCTTTTACCAAACGACTGGCATTCACGTCAGATGCCGGTACCCATGACCTCTCCCTCAGGACCATAACCCTTCAATGAACCAGATATTGAAGGGTCCCACGAAGAACTCGAGAATCAATGATCTTGACAATCTGAAATTCCAAATTACCATCCACCAAGACAGGCGCGGGTGGCAAGGGGAGATGGCTCCAGAGGTTCAACATACCTCTTCAACAAACATCTGTGAAACACATTATGGATTTTCAGGGCCTGCGGAAGTTCCAAGACGAAATGCTACAGGATTAATAATGGCCGTGATTTTATATGGGCCAATAAATCTTGGACCCAACTTCCATGAAGGAACTTTCAACTTAATGTTCCTAGTAGACAGCCACACAGAATCACCCACATTTAGGTCCGGGACCCATTCATGCGTCTCCTGTCAGCCACACGTTTGTACTTGTTACCCATATTTATCAAGTTACTTTGAATTTTTCGCCATATGGAAGACAATGATGACGAAAAAACGTTCTTCCTCAGGAATACCAGAAGTATCAGAACCACAAAAATGTGCCAAACTGGCGGGTGAAAGCCATATGCACCAAAAAATGGTGACTTACCAGTGGAGTCCTGTCTGCGATTATTTATGGCAAACTAGCCAGAGATAAAAACGAGGACCACTCCTCCTGGTTCTCAGAGACAAAGCATCTCAAATAAGTCCTCCAGATTCCTGATTGGTACGCTCAGTCTGTCCATTCGTCTGGGGATGAAAGGCAGAGGAGAAAGACAGTTGTACCCCGAGCGAGTACAGAACGCCCTCCAGAATCTGGACACAAACTGAAGTCCCACGATCAGAGACAACGTCAGTGGGAATGCCCATGAAGTTTCACAATATTGTCAACAAACACTTGTGCAAGAGTTTTAGCATTGGGAGAGTCCGGGTAATGCCAATAAAGTGCGCCATTTTACTAAAACGATCTACAACCACCAGAATAACTGTCTTACCCAGACGACTCAGGCAGATCAGTGGATGAAGTCCATGGATAGGCGAGTCCATGGTCTGGACGGGATGGGTAATGGAAGTAGGGGTCCAGAGGGACGAGTATGTGTCACCTTAGAGCGTGCGCAGACACTACAGGCCTGACACATATTCCTCAACACACTTACGCAGGCCTGGCCACCAGAATCTACGAGAGATGAGGTCGACAGTGGATTTACTCCCAGGGTGTCCCGCAAGCACCGAAGAATGATGCTCCTCAAAAACCTTATAACGCAAATCAGAAGGAACAAACAACTTCCCGGGAGGGCAAGACTCCGGCGCATCTCCCTGGGCTCAGCACTTTAGCCTCAAGATCAGGGTAAAGAGCGGATATCACCACTCCTTCAGACAGTATAGTGCTAGGATCTTCAAAATTACCACCCCCGGGAAAACTACGTGACAAGGCATCCGCCTTCACATTCTTAACCCCAGGACGGTATGTGACAATGAAATTGAATCTGGTGAAGAACAAAGACCATCTGGCCTGCTCGGATTAAGTCGTCTAGCCGACTCCAGGTAAGCCAGATTTTTGTGATCAGTGAATACCGTGATTGGATGATTCGCCCCTTCCAACCAATGACGCCATTCCTCAAAAGCCAACTTAATGGCCAGTAACTCTCGGTTACCCACATCATAATTTCTCTCCGCCACAGAGAGTTTCTTCGAAAAAAAAGCACATGGGCGCCATTTACCAGGTGACGGGCCCTGTGATAACACAGCTCCTACCCCCACATCGGATGCGTCAACCTCCACAATGAAAGGTTGTGACACATCTGGCTGCACAATATAGGGGCAGAGGAAAAGCACTCCTTTACAGCAGAGAAGGCTTGCAATGCTGCATCAGACCACACAGAGACATCCGTCCCTTTCTTAGTCATGTCAGTTAAGGGTTTAACCATAGTCGAATAGTTCTTAATAAATTTTCGGTAATAGTTTGTGAACCCCAAAAATCGCATAAGAGCCTTCAGATTTTCAGGTCGGTCCCAGTTCAGAACAGCACAGACCTTCTCTGGATCCATACGAAAACCTGAAGATGAAAGCAGGTATCCTAAGAATTGCACCTCATGTACAGCAAAAGCACATTTCTCTAATTTTGCATACAACTTGTTATCTCTTAAGATTTGCAACACCTGCCTCACATGATCCTGATGTGTCACAATATCTGGAGAATAGATTAGTATGTCATCCAAATACACGACTACAAACCTCCCCACAAGATGATGAAAAATGTCATTAACAAAATGCTGGAAGACAGCAGGAGCATTGGTCAACCCAAAAGGCATGACCAGGTTCTCAAAGTGGCCCTCAGGAGTGTTAAAGGCCGTCTTCCATTCATCCCCTTCCTTGATCCTGACCAGATTATATGCCCCCCTTAAGTCCAACTTGGAGAACACCTTGGCATCCACAATCTGGTTAAACAAGTCAGGAATCAAAGGAAGGGGGTACGGATCACGGACAGTAATCCTATTGAGTTCACGGAAATCCAGACATGGCCTAAGGGATCCGTCCTTTTTTTTAACAAAAAAGAACCCTGCTGCCACAGGAGATTTGGAAGGCCTAATATGTCCTTTGGCCAAACTCTCAGCAATATATTCCTTCATGGCCGTTCTCTCAGGTCCAGAAAGGTTATACAGCCTAGATTTAGGCAATCTTGTTCCAGGGATAAGATTGATAGGACAATCGTATTCCCGGTGAAGGGGTAAATCCTGACATCCACCTTCAGAAAATACATCAGAGAAATCCGATATAAAAGAAGGAAGAGTCTTAGTGGTTAAAGCAGAAAAAGATGTATTAAGGCAATTGTCAACACAATAATCGCCCCAATCCACAATTTGTCTAGTATGCCAGTCAATGGACGGATTATGTTTGCTTAACCACGGTAAACCCAACACCACAGGAGCAGGAAGACCTTCCAACACAAAACATGAAATAAGCTCCTGATGAAATTCACCCACTCTTAATTTGATATCATGCACCATCTGAGACAAACACTTCTGAGAGAGAGGTGCAGAATCAATGGCAAACACAGAAATCCTCTTATCCAAAGAACTTGGTGACAATCCATGCATACGGACAAACTGAGCATCAATCAAGTTCACCCCTGCCCCGCTGTCAATAAACACCTCAATTTTCACAACCTTTGATTCTAGCGCCACCTCGGCAGTCAGGAGAAAACGGGTACTGCAGGATGAAGACAAATGCACATTTTCAGTCTCCCTACCCACTCCACCAAGAGTGAGATGAGAATTCAACGCCCCCTTTTCTTTTCTCTCCTTTAGAGATAGGAAGCATGGACATACATTGATAAAGTGTCCTTTCTGACCACAGAAAAAACACACTCCCTTTTTATTACCAAGATGATTGCGGGTGGCTACAGAAGTGGCTCCCCCTAATTGCATAGGTTCATCCCCAGACATCAACCTAGGGGAATATTCACCCAAAGTGTCATAGGAAGCTGGTACACTATGTGATAGTACGTCCTGAGAGCGGGGGCCCCTAGATCGCTCTCTCAGGCGCCTATCCATGCGCACAGCAAGAGACATAGCGGCTTCCAAAGACACAGGGGTTTCCTGAAAGGCCAAAGCGTCCTTCAGCCTTTCAGACAAACCTTTGACAGAATTGGCTACGTAAAGCCGGATCGTTCCATTCAGTATTGGTCGCCCACCTCCGAAACTCAGAGCAATAAGTCTCAACCGGCCGCTCACCTGACAAAGGTTACGTATCTGGGTCTCCGCCAGGGAGATACGATCCGGGTCATCATAGATAATCCCTAGGGCTTGAAAAATTCATCTACCGACCGGAGAGACAGCGATGCGGCCGGTAGAGAAAAGGCCCATGACTGCGCATCCCCTTTAAGCAGCGAGATGACCACACCAACCTTCTGTTCCTCATTACCAGAAGAATGTGGAGCAGTCTGAAATACAATTTGCACGCCTCCCTAAATAGAACAAAATTATCACATTCCCCAGAAAATCTATCCGGGAGGGGACCTTAGGCTCCAAACAGGCCTGACACTCAGCACCCCCAGAACCACCAGCCTGTGGTCTCTGAATCTGGTTGCGGATGTCAGCCACCTCCAAGCTGAGTCCCTGCAGCCGTTCAGCCAGTGTAGTAATAGCATCCATGTCAGCACAAAAATTACATAAATTTTTGTTAGCGGCGGTTTATAATGTCACGCTCGGTGTGGGGGGAAAAGCCACACCAAGCGTATGAGGGATGGGAACAGACAAAACCAGGGAACTGGTCACCTCCTGCAGGGGACCCTAAGACTAGGCCCTAGCTGGCTACCAGTATGAACTAACCCGGGTGGTAGGAAAGCTCATACACAGGAACCTAATCTGAGTAAACCCTAGAACACCCTGCAGTCTAATGACACAAGAGAGTAACCCGTTCCTCCAAGCGAAAGGAGGAACAGGAGACTCAAACAGGAATAACCAAAGGAAGGGAAAACACTTAACTTTAAGTAGAACTCAGCAACAGGATCTCAGCCGAGATCCACACCACTCTCAACCAGGGATGTAGCAGATATAAACCGCAAGGGATACTGGGAGAGGAAGAGGTAAGTAGGAGACAGCTAATTGCCAAGCGGCAACAGCTGAGGGAAAGGGGTGTGGAGAACAGCACCCAAACCACAGGGAATAGCCTGTCAAACCTGTCACTTAGAAAGCCGCGCAGAACGTCTGATTCCAGACGCAAGACCACTCGTGACAGTACTGGAAAATTCCTGTCTCATTACAACAGGACTAGGGAAGATTTTAAAACTCTTGAAGGAAACAGTAAAGGCTCCTACTCATTGAGCGCAAGAATATAGTTAGCGTCGGGCATCAAGGGCAGATGACCCAGAATTTTGGCCAAGTGCGCTGGACTGCCTGGTAAGCATCACTTTCAGCCACATCCACATCCTTTTAGGAGTGGATGTAGATGAAAACTATGGTGGAGCAGAAAGTCATTGGCTCCCTGCCCTACTATTTACTTTCATAGGACACAGGCCGCTAACAGACACTGAGATCATGATGTGGACGTCAGTAGCCAAGCAAAGGCATGGTGATGATGTTACTGCATCACGCCACCTGCCATTTATAACTGACTGCATAAAGAGGTAAAAGTGTCACTCATTGTGGGAATCAGGTAAAATAGATATGTGGGGTCTTAAGAGGGAACAAAAAGGGCACTGCAATTACTGTGTACAGTATAAAGATGGCCACTATTTACTATCGGTCACACTATTACCATGGGAGGCCCACCATTTCCTGGAGCACTATGGATGGGGGCTTGTGCAGAGGTGTGGTGGGGAATGCTGGACATGTGAGAACTTAACAATGACTAGATATTCTATAGGTGAAGAAGAAATCAGAATGAGAATGACACCAGAGAAGATGTGACATCACTGAATGTAACAGTACTGTAATCACCGCAGAGTGCCTGTGTACAACTAGTATCTATTACTGTATGATCACTCTATGGTGGTTATATTGTTCTTTATATAGTTGTTTCAGCAACACTGTAGTCATAATAATCAGTCACTTCATGGTGGTAAGATGTGGTCATGGTCTGGCAGTATTACTTGGTCCTAATACAGTGGTATTATTGGTCTTGGTACACTAGGCTTTGTTCAGTAGCAGTACAGTGATAATATTTAATCCTTCTATAGTGGTACTATTTGGAAACTGTATGGCTGTATTTTATGGAGGTATACTATCATACTTAGATTATTACTTTTGAAAAGACTAATTATTTTGGGGCCTCTCAGTGTGGATTTTCATTATAAAGTATATCCAGGGACAGTGTACTGATGAGACGGTGTAGCTAAGCCTGTTATACTGTATGCTTTCAGTGGGGGGACACTCACCATTATATACTGGTTCTGATGTATCTGGTGAATATATCATTAACATTAAATTCACTTATTTTCTGCATATAAATGTAATTTATATAGAGTAATAATCGGCATAAGAAAATTCTATATGCCACGTATGTACCAATTATATACATGTAAAATATACAGTGGGTTTATTTAATTGCTATCTCATTGTCATTCACATAAAGGGAAAGCTTTTGAATAGTTTGAATAGCTTTTTTTCTTTTGTTTGTTTTTTGGCTTTCCTTCAGTTGAAGAATTGCATTAATGCAAGATTAATGCATAAGTGAATTAACTAATGCATTCCCCTGATTAAAGAGGCCATGAATGTTTCATTGCTTATGTTCTTCATCTTGAATGCAGAAAATGTGGCATTACAAGTAGATACATCAATTGGGTTGAACTTCAAGCGGGTATGTTGGCTCCAGTGAACTTCAAGTGTGAATGTGTAGCAAAGAAAACAGGTTTTATTAAAAACAGAAGTTCATGCCTAGTGGATTTCTAAATATGCTCAGTTTTGTCCAAATGTCCGTATCAAATTTAATTGGGTTAATGAATTTATTTAAAAGGATTGACCAGAAAATTCAGTGTTAAACCAGACACAGTGCCTTGTAGGGCTAGCTCTGCTGAATGGAATGATACCTTTCCATTTCTGGAGAAAAAATAAGCAGTTATAGAGGTTGTCTGAGTTCAGAGCTGAACCATTTCATTTAATGCCTTTGCCCTGTGCTGGATAGCGCAATGCAAAGGCTTTTTATGGAGATCCGATCTCCATAGGGACTGCTAGGCGGAGGCTTCTGCCTAGCAGTGTTGCTGGTAACATCACCGGCACTGATGGGTGGGTTTTAGCGCTGCCTGAGCCTGTAAAACGGCTAGGGCAGTGCTAAAGGCTGCTCATCAGTGCCGGTGACATCATCTGCAACACGGCTAGACGGAAGCCTCCGCCTAGTAGTGTGAAAATATAAACAAACAAGCTCTTGCCCTGTGCAATCCAGCGCAGCGCTAGGGAGAGCATCAGAGCATGAAATGCTCATGTTAGAGGGGTCAGAGGGGTGAAAATTGGGTTATGTGGGGGTTCAGCTCTGAACCTGGACAACCCCTTTAAGTATACTAACAATGGATTCAAGCCACTTTGTGCATACTTGCTCCTACTGCTTTCTTTTGCCAGCTCCTTCTTCTCCTTCTGTTTGATAGGACCATGCAAGATGACTATGCAGGAACCTGGCCCTAAAGAAGGAGGGGAAGGGGGGCTGGCAGAGAAAACAAGACTAGCAAGGGGGCACAGATCTTTGGGAACTTAACTGCTCATTTGCATATGGATTGAAGATGCTTTTTCTCCAGAATGAAGCAACGGATTGCTAAGTGAAAGGTCTCATTCTATTCAGCTGAGCTAGCCCTACAAGGCATTGTGCTGAGTGTAGCAGTGAATTTCCTGGTGAATGACTCCCATTAATACCAAAACCGCCAGTTTCATACTTTATATAAAGTGTATATTCACCTTTGAACGCTGTTATACATTTCACGGCATGAATGCAGTAAATTACTTATCTTATGCTAATCTTACATTATTATATTACATATTATAGTCTAGAGCTGCATTTACAATTCTGCTGGTCATTGTCAGACACAATGTGGATGACCATTCACTTCAGTGGTCCCTACTACATTTTCCCAGCAGATAGTTTCATCATCTCCTGGCAAGATCACTTCTTTGCTAAGGGTCTTGGAAGTGGCTCACAGATTAAAGGTGTTGTCCATATTCTACAATAAAAGATATTTTTGAAGCTAAGAGATCTGTCATTGTCACAAAGAAACAATGTAACTATCCTTATATGTTGGTGGGCTTCTCATTACATGTACTTCATTAATTGCTTCTATTCATGTGTTGCCCGTGATGAGATCAGTGCCAAGGGAGAGAATTATAATAGACACTATAATAGGAAATTAGAGCAGGAATTGTGCTATGTTATTTCAGCTATACTATATGCCCCTGAAGGATTTCACTGTTTAAAGGGGTTGTGCAGTGGCACCTTTGCCGATCAGCTTTGAGAGGAGGTTGCAGAACTAATGCAAGCACTGCTTCCTCTTCAAAGTTTACCAGTACGCTGTCTCTGTAGCGGCTGTGCAGTGTAATTACAGCTGTAATTCAATGGGACTTCAATGTGACTCCCCCCACTGATCAGATATTGAAGACTTATCCTGAGAATAGGTCATCAATATTACACCACTGGACAACATACTAGTTCCATAAGGTCCATTCATCTCAGCTATAACAGTGTCCACATGGCATAACTGGCCATAGAACTTTAAGGGAATTTTCCTGTGGGCCAATGTCTATATGGTCACTTGAGCCCTTCACACTGCCCCTACCGGGTACATACTACGGAGGGAACTATAGGGGTCATTATTAGAGGAGGTCCAGGCAGCATGCTGAAGGTGGTGCTGGCTTGGTCTTGTGGCGCACATCATCCTAAGCCTCCTGCTCTATATCTATATTAAAGAAAATTGGGGGAGGAGGACAAACGTGGCAGCTATTGATGGCTACCACAGAGAGACAGCTTGTAGGGAGGTATGTTGTACTGCATTGTGGTATTTGGATCTGTGGGATGGTATTCTGGGCTGCACTATGGTATCACTGACCCTGCCAACTTGTATTGGCCCATCTACTTGTGTTGCCCCAACTTCTGTCAATATGGACCCACCTACAACATTGAGGCCCCTATAAAGATTTTGTTTCCATCCCAGTGTCCAGCAAGGATGGTTTCCATTTTATGAATAAATTCCAACAGTACTAACAGCACGAATTGACAGTACTCATTGAATCATTGGGGACCATATGGGTTTGGTATTTTTGAATGAAAATATCAATGAAGACTATGCTATTTTTGCCATCAAGAATACCAGAATTATTGACTTTAAAACGCAAACGTGAACAAAGCCATAAAGGTTCCCACTTTTTTTTTTATTAAACAGTTAGCCTTTATTGATGACAATCAGATTCAACCTTTAGATTTAAACTAATAAAACAGTGCTGTAAATAAACTTATTCTTATGTCTCAGCAGTCATCTGCCATATACCGCTTAGGATGGCAAAAGGCTGCAGCAGCGTCCGAGTTATATGGGCGCATCACCCCTCCAAGTAAGAGGCATCATGGTTCTAGCATCATGGAGGATCAGAGCAGAGGCGCTGGAGGTAGTGAGGAAGAAAATATCAGTACAACCCCTTTAAAAACAGTAGTTTAGCTGGCTATTTGTGGTGTAAAGAAAATAATCCTTTGTGACTCCATTGCATCAATAGTCACCTAGACCTGCCTTTTGAATAATTTATATTTATGGGCCTCAAGTGTTGTAGGATCACGAAAAAGGAAAGAACTCAATACATTGACATAATGAAACACACGAAGATCTGAGTTGGGAATGTGAATTGGAAACTTTGCAGGGGCAGATGAATTCAATGAAAATATTTTTGTGTAGAACTAGACAATATTTCAGCACCTCCACCATCAATCGCATCTGTACTATATATGTAATACAGAGAAATCTGCAATCCAGAACTGGAGGGGGGGGGCAGTTGACCACAGTCATCGAGGAATAGGTTGTTTCAAAACAGTCACCATGCCCTCAATTAACTGGTAAGTGAGAAAAGATCATGAAGATCTAGCATATCTGAAGTTGGTTGCAGACTCCTTAATTTGCAAAGGACCAAACATATTCCGACTCCAAACACTTGGAACTGAAAGCTGCCTATATAATGAAAAACGATCATGGTAAATTATATTTTATACATGATAATGGATTTAAAGTGGTTGACACATTTCACCCATTGGTGGCATATCACCTTTATTCTTTTCTATGGGTGTGCCAAAAATGGCTGAGCGCCAACTTGGCTATTTCCAGAAATTCCATAGAGGCAAAATGAGAGGTGGCCACGCTTGAGCGGTGCAATCTCTATTCACTTTTAAGGGAGTTTCAGAAATAGCTGAGCGCACTCACTTTTTTTTACAACTCCCTTTGAAATGAATGGAGTGCACACCACGCAAGCGTGGCCACCTCTCCTTTTGCCACTATGGAATTTCTGGAAATAGCCAAGCCGGCGCGCAGCC
The DNA here is from genome assembly GCA_900303285.1 of Rhinella marina. Classification (NCBI taxonomy): domain Eukaryota; kingdom Metazoa; phylum Chordata; class Amphibia; order Anura; family Bufonidae; genus Rhinella; species Rhinella marina. Next base: position 25,174 of record ONZH01012553.1, read on the forward strand.
ATTTTTGGCACACCCATAGAAATGAATAGAGGTGATATGCCACCAATGGGTGAAGCTCTCTTTTGCTTTGCAGGCCTCGTTCTAGAAACATCCTAGTGGAATGTCCTCAATGTGTGAGATGGGCCAACTCATTTAAAGGGAATTTACATAGTTTCAATTATTGTTTTTTTTTTGTTTAAATACCCCACAAATGATAAAATGAAGCAATCTTGCAAATCTTGCATGAAAGCCTGTCCTACCATTTTGTATATACAACCCATAGGAAGACCTATGCACACAGGTTGATGCTTCTTCTGCACCTTGGTTACTGACTACAAGCCCTGACTGTGGTCTGATTTTGTGGTCTATTTTATTTTCTATCTCTCCTTCCATTGCTAGGAAGGTAGTTCTCGAAAATAAAATTATTTTAATAAAAAGTGGAATTTGAACCTTTCCAGGAACAGATAGGGCACATTTCTAAAGAATCACATATTGTTTAAAGGGCATCTATCAGCAGATCTGTACTTATGAAACTGGGTGACCTGTTACATGTGAACCTGACATCTGTGTTGGTCCCATGTTCATAAGTGCCAGCATCGCTGAGAAATATGAAGTTTTAATATATGCAGATGAGCCTCTAGGGACAAGAGGGATTTTGCCATTGTACCTAGAGGCTCTGCTCTCTCTGCAACTGCCGCACCCTATCTACTTTAATTGACAATTCCAGGCAGTGATGGTATTTACATTGCCTGAACCTGTCGATCAAAGCTCAGAGGGTGCAAGAGTTGCAGAGAGAGCTGAGCTTCTAGAAGTAATGGTAACGCCCCCATTGCCCCTAGAGGCTCATTTACATATATTAAAACATAATTTTTCTCAGCAATGCGGACACATATGAACATGGGACCAACACAGATGCCTTCAGCTTCCAAGCACACATGTAACAGGTCAGCCATAGGTACAAATCTGCTGACAGATACCTTTTAAAGGGTTTCTGTCACCAGATTTGGGCATATAAAACAGGATGACATTTGCAATGTGCAAATGTCACCTGATGCCCAATCTGTTAATTATTTTCTTCTTGGTGTCCCCGTGTGGCCTTCATTTTGTAAAAAATAAACTTTTCTGATATGCAAATTAACCTTACTATGTGCAAGGGGCGGTAACCCTGCACCTAGTAGCGCCGTTTCCCCACCTTTAGTTACGCCTCCTTTCTTTTGATGGACAGGGCCAGGCAGCTCGCTCTATCTGCTGCCGGCCCTGTCCGTGCTGCAATTCCCGCGCCTGCGCCATGTGGCCTTCATTCGGTGCAGGCGCAGTGAGTGCCGCTGGCCGCCGGGCTCCTGCGCCGTCTCTTCCGGGTGTTCTGTTACGTCATCGGCGCAGGCACAGTGAGGAAGTCGGGAGCCCGGTGGCCTGCGGCACTCACTGCGCCTGCGCCAAATGAAGGCCGCACGGCGCAGGCGCGGGATTTGCAGCACGGACAGGGCCAGCAGCAGATAGAGCAAGCTGCCTGGCCCTCTCCATCAAAAGAAAGGAGGCGTAACTAAAGGTGGGGAAACAGCGCTACTAGGTACAGGGTTACCGCCTGATTGGGCATCAGGTGAAATTTGCACATTGCAAATGTCATCCTGTTTTATATGCCCAAAACTGGTGACAGAAACCCTTTAAAGATAGGGCTAGATCTATGGTGTAGTGTGTTGTAGCTCTCCATGTATTTTCTCAGTCCGGTATTTAATCATTATAATTTTTTGAAGATGCTGTTAATTACTGAAACCTGACTGACCCAATGTTGCTATAATGAGCAACATTGAGTCACATTAACTGTATTTTAGGATTTATACCAACCTGTTGCTACGTATTCTATTATAAACCGCTCTTCTGCATTTTAGAGAGTTTCAGTTAATTAGCTGCAAAACCGTCACATAGTAAGCATACTGCAGTGAAACTACACATCCTTTAAATGTCCAATTTTACACTGGTTAATGATAGTTCAAACATGACTATCGATATATACCATAATATGTGGAACAATGACATGTGAGCTGTACAGTTGGTATTGGGGATTACGGCAGTGTACTGGGAATTTAGAGGAAGAAGGATTTATCACTACCAGCTGCAGTAGGGAAGAGAGATTAGAATCACATCAAACTGGTGAGCACTTTATTAAGAGAAACAGAATAAATCAGCATCCAGCCCTAAGCTGAAGTAAATCATTTGGAGTGCGTGAATTGTCGGTTTTTCAGTATGAGCAACTGTGATGATGCAAACAACTTGCGTCCCGTGGGTACCAAACCCTAACTGTAAGCAAAGATTTAACAGTTTAGGCTTTCACAGAGACATTGGACAAAAATGTTCAGATTCTGCACCAGTGATAGCCAGTATACTTCAATAAAATATTGTACATAAGCAATGAGCACTTTTTCCTAACAACCACCACCTACAGTACAAAACATCAGTCATACTCAATCAGTCAAACTATCAATTTAAAAGCCTCCTTCCCTCATGGTGTATCTGACCAGGGCATCGTCTACATTTTTTGTGGGTTTTTGGTTACTCCCAGACTCCAAAAAGCATTCTGAAACAGGAGTTTTCCAACTGTTTTCTACTGACACGCCATCATTATCTGATGGTGGGCATCTGACACCTGGTAATCCCTCTGATCAGCTGTTTGAACCCGACTGCCGCGGCCTTCTTACAGCTTACCCTAGACCAGTGGTGCAGCTCAGTTCCATTCAAGTAAATGGGGCTGACCAATCAGATTCCACCTTTAATTTTCCAAAGGAGCTGTCAAAAATGAAAGGTGGAATCTGATTGGTTGCTGTGGGCAACTAAAAGAGTTCTACTTTACACCAGTTTGATAAATTACCCCATGTATATTTAATAAAACTAGGAAGCACAACTGTATTCTTCAGCCAATCAGCTGGAAGTTTGCACCTGAACTACACAGCTCTGTCCATTCTATAGTGGACAGAGCTAGAACCACAGTGTTGCTACCGTACCATTCACTTCAGTGGGAATACTAACTGCAATAACTACACAATGGATAGAGCTGTGTAATTCCAGAGCCGATTCCAGGCACCAGAACTTCTATGAAACAGCTGATGGGCCGGACTACAGGGTGTTGGACTCCCACTTTCTGAGGATAAACCCTAAATAGAAAAACTCTGGACAACCCCTTTAAGAGTAAATGAGAGTAATTTGCCAAAGGAACCAATGTGTTACAAATATATTCATGATGTTTGTAATGTCACTGTCTTGTAGTGACTCACAATATGAAATATCACATTCCCCATAAAATCAGTGGATTAGGGTATATATTCATCACAGGTTGGCATAGCTTAAAAGTATCATGTACATACACACTGAAACCTACAAATGAGCTTAACCAGCACTCTTCTACATTTCACAATACACAAACATGGGAACGTTTGAAAACTGTGGCTGATTATGGAAATTAACTATTATATGCATATAATAAAATCCTAGAACAAGACAATTTCTTAAATAAAAACTAAGGAAGAATTGTCCTTTACTATATGACGTGTACTGCAGTCATGAGAAGGAACTCATGTCCCTCTGCTACTCATGTCAATCCCCTACACTTTCTCCTTTATCCTCCACATCCCTTATGTATGGGCAATACCCCAAACTGCAAATTAGAAGATAGAAGCAGTCACAAGGAACTCCTTTTTAAAGTCAATCAGTGGTTAAGGACAGAGCAAAGGAGTAGGAACTTCCAACAAATAGAATCTGTGACAAGGCATAGAAATTTAAACCGATCTGCCATAACATTAAAATTATCTTACTAAAATTGTGCAGATTCCCCTTCTGATGCCAAAACAGGTCTAATTAATCAAGGCATGGCCTCCACATGAACTCTGAAGTTATCCTTTGGTATCTTGCACCAAGATGTAAGCAGCAGATCCTTTAAGTACAGTAGACTGTGACATGGTGCCTCCATGGAATGGACTTATTTTCCCAGCACATCTCCCAGCTCGATCAAAATAACATCTAAGTGAATGCCAGCACCCAAGGTTTCCCAGCAAAACACTGGCCAGAGCATCACACTGTCTTGCCTTCTTTCCATTGGTTGCTCTAGTGCCATTAAAAACAAAATGTGATACACCAGAAAAGATTACCTTCTTCCTGGTTTAATTTTTATAAGTGCATTGGAGGCACATTTGGTGAAGGACAGGGTCAGCTTTAACATTCTGACCGGACTGTTGTTATATAACTCTATACATTTCAAGCGGCGATACTCTGTGTGTTCTGGCACCTTTCCATGATACTATAACCAATTAATAAGTAAGGACGTATGCGTTCTCTAAATTAGTCAAGAATTATATAATTGGAACGCTAAAAAGTGGTCAAAAATAATAAATATTTATTCAAGAACCAAGGAAAACAAAAATAATAAAATTAGTGGGGAATCCCTAAACCAGATCCCTATATACTAAAAGTGGGGTAACTGTCACGACTACACAATCCAAAATTGTATGCCTATAGTAGATATGAACTGCCACTGCTGTGAGGCTACAAACAGGAAATCACTGTAAAGTGATACCAAGCACCCACAACAGTAGCCAGCTATTAGGCTGGTGATGTATCACCACTCTGACTATAGTTGAATAGCCAATGTGTAGTAGTTCAAAGCAACTGTATGCATAGTAACCCCACGTTTGGAGTGGAGTGGTTATACAGTGCAGATACCCCTATCCTGTATCGCCAGTTAGGCGAATCAAGGTATCAATGCACTGTGCAATCCTCAGAACCACCTCCACACTGAGTAGACTGCAGTTAATGGCCGTGATAAGCCCTTTCATGCAGTAAACTGACCCAGACGTAAAGTCAAAAACTGCTACGGCTATCCGGGCATTCCTGAATCTCCCAGGCGCCCGCTAGTCGTATCACCGATACGCGGCTCGACGCGTTTCTATGTTATTTGGATAAACATGTCCTCAGGAGCCTATTTCTATATAGCAGCATGAGTATGGGTAACTTGTCACGCGATGCCTGGTGTGGCAGCGTGATACTAACAGCACAGGGTATCGGCGCTGTGATGGCCGTAAACGGCCGCTTACGCGCCGAGTTTAAGAAGGGTAAAACCCCACCTCACCAGATAATTGACATGGTGCCACAGCCAATGGGAGACTGAGAGACTCCCTGTAGTGAATCAGTGGGCTGAAAACGGCACCTTAGTTTTACAGGTATACTTCCAGTGAGAGGCGCTACTCAGCGCTATCAATACAGTAAAGGGGGGTCAAAGGCGGCATAATTACGGGATAAGATAATCTAAGGATATAGGCTGGGGAAGAACCATAGGATGTCACAAAAGAGAGAGAAAAGAACACCTTTGTTTATAAACAAAGAGAGGCCCTTTGTATGAGTTAAATATGATAGTGTTCACTCAATTGGTACATATCACAGATCCCGATGTGACTGCAAATAGCAGCCACATCGGAAGTTATATATCAGTGCGTTTGTTTATCTAAGCCCATATGACAAGAAATGCTTCACATAGATTAATATCAGGTCCTATTGGTCGTATTATACGTTCCTATTGGCAATAAATGTACTGCCGGGACACTTGTTGATGACTGCCAACACTGTTAGATGAACATATAAAGGACAAGAGAGCACAGTGGAGATATATCTCAATGTATAGATCTCCATTCTGTGCTCCCAATCCACAGTCCCCCACATATGTCCAAAAAAAAAAAAAAAAAATAGTATGACCTGAGGGGACACTCATAAGAGGAAAAATGGTCTACGATATAGACTGTAGCGGACTTATATGAATGATGCAAAAGACAAAGCATCATTGAGTCCCTGTGGTTTAACAGTATTAAGCCTGAAAATCCAGCGAGCTTCTTTCTGTAAAAGAAGGCGGTCAATATCCCCGCCTCTTGGGGATGCTATCACATGTTCAATCCCTTGAAAGAATACGCTGTTTGTACTACCTCCGTGATGCTCTAAAACATGACGAGCTATCGGGGTGTCATTGGTCTTTTTGATGTCAGAGACGTGCTCTCCTATTCTCCTCCTGAGTTCCCTTTTGGTTTTCCCCACATACTTGATATTACATATGCATGTCATCAGGTATATCACACCTATAGTTTTGCAATTAATAAATGATCTTATAAAGTAGGGGTGCTCAGGATCATGGCCCAAAAAGGACTTCCCTCTTTTTATGAATCTGCAAAACTTGCACGAACCGCAGGGAAATGTCCCCTTTAGGGGATTTTGTAGCCAAGATTGTGGACTTGATCTCTGATACAGACTGTGTACCAAACTGTCGTGCAGATTTTGGCTCCGGCGATAAGTAATAGCTGGAGTTTTGGAAATGGAATTGCCAATGTCCGGATCCGACAGGAGAATGTCCCAGTGATCTGCTAGAATCTGTCGAACTTCAGAATGTGCCTTATCATATGTCCCAATAATCCTTACAGTTTGTGATTGTGTATCTCGGGGTTTGGGGCATAGAAGTTGTTCTCTATTCGCACTGATGGAGTGCTGGTATGCTGCTTTCAGAACATGTTGAGGGTAACCCCGATGCCTAAATCTACGTCGCAGATCTCCCGCTGCAGATCTAAAGCCAGCCATATCCGAACAATTTCTACGAAGACGCAGGTATTGGCCTTTGGGGATGCCCTTTTTAAGGGCTAATGGGTGACCACTATCCCAGGCCAATAAATTGTTCGTGGCTGTAGGTTTCCTGAAGATATGTGTAGAAATGTGGCCATCATCATCAATGGTCACCAACAGATCCAAAAAGGCAATCTGTTTTTCATGGATTTCAGAGGTAAACCCCGAGGCCCAGCTGGTTCATATTCAAAGCAGAGACAAACTCCTGGAATTGTGTCTTATCCCCCTTCCATAGTAATATCACATCATCGATGTAGCGAAGCCAAAGGGGGATAACGGAGGTGAAGTGTTCCAGATGTTCACTGAATACCACCTCCCTCTCCCACCAGCCCAGGTAGAGATTTGCAAAGGTGGGGGCACATGGGCTCCCCATTGCAACTCCCCTGAGCTGGTGGAAGATCTGTCCGTCAAACACAAAGACGTTGTGTGTCAAAATGAATTGTAACAACTCCATCAGGAACCTGTTATGACGTGCCAGATGTTCTCCCCGTTGTTGGAGGAAGTCGAGAACCGCTCTACACCCAAGATCATGAGGAATGGAACTGTAGAGGGCCTCGACATCTAGACTCGCCAAAAGTGTGCCTGCATCTACCTGAATATCATGTATTCTATTCAGGACATCCTTTGTGTCACGGACATAAGAGGGAAGCCCCAACAAAAAAGGTCTTAAGATTCTGTCAACATATGTACTAATGTTGGGCGTGAGGCTCCCTATGCCAGACACTATTGGTCTGCCCTTCAGCGGATTCATGCCTTTATGTAGTTTTGGTAGGCTATAAAACGCGGCCAGAACCGGAAACTCTGGCAGCAGGAATGCTTTTTCAGCTTTGCTGATCAGATTCTCCGCTAGGGCTCTGTCTAGGATGCTGGATAATTCCTTTGTGTATTCAGGTGTAGGGTCCGAAAGCAATTTTTTATACGTCTGTTCGTCCTTTAATATAAGAAGGCACATGTCTACATATTGTTCCTGACTCAGGATAACAATATTTCCGCCTTTGTCCGACGGTTTTATAATAATGTCCTTATCTTGTCGGAGTCCTGTCAATGCATCTCTTTCTGCACAACTGATGTTATCATGGCCAATTGGAAGACCTTCCAAAGATCTGAGTTTATTAGTTACTACTGAAACAAATGAGTCTATTGGTGTAATATCACTGAGGGGCGGAAATTTCTGAGATTGGCGATGTAAGTCCGTGAATGGACCATCTCCTGGATTCCGCTGACCCTCAGTGTGTAGATCAGCTAGAAGTTGTACATCCTGAAGATCTTGTACCTCTATACCAAGCTCCGCACACTTGCGACGATCATGGTTGGCGAAAAATTTACGCCATTTCAACTTTCTAGCAAATAAATGTAAATCCTTGACCCAGCAAAAGAGATCAAATCTCTGGATGGGTACAAAAGAAAGTCCTCTCCGTAGAACCTGCATTTCTATATCGGAAAGGATACATGTAGACAGGTTAACAAGCTGCATATCATCCTTATGATGAGACGCTAAGGAAGCTATTGTTTTTTGTTCCTCAGCATGTATTGGGAGGCTGGGGGAGTATTGTCTAAAAAAACCCCCTCTCCCCCTTGTATTCTTTCTGTCTGTACCTCGTCCACCACGGCCTCTATTGCCAAACGGTCTACGATAATGCTGGCCACTAGTTGTTACTCTGGGTGAAGTCTGTTCAGGTTCAGTTTCGTACTCAGATGATGATATGTCTGTCTCAAGCTCAAGAGCTGTTTTCTGTTTGGATTTATAATCAAAGACCTTCCCCTCTCTGAAGTCCTTGATATCCCTATTAAACAGGAGATGTTTTCTCTCTTTGAGATGTGCCGTGTATTTTTCTACAGACTGTTGTAGATTTGTTTCCTTCTTATTATAGTCCGTGTGTGTACTGAATTTTTTAACCTGATCGATCACTTCCTTCAACTCAACTTCAGTGGCTGCTAGTTGATTACGCTCCTCATCAAGCAATAATCTCATGAGTCTAGTGGAGAATTCAATGGATTCTTTTTCCCACTTAGCTAGAAACTCTTTAGATCTCAAGTGCACAGCTGGAGTAATGGGATTCCGTAATCCTCTAGGTACAATTTTGTTCTTAATATATGTATCGAGGGTTTGGACTTCCCACCAGGACCTAACAAAGTTCTTATAGACCCTTGTCACTTGTTTGAATGCAGACGTAATGTTAGCTGTTAGTGAGATCATGGGCAATTCCCTCTCTGAGAAGACCTCCCCTGGGTCCCCCAGCCATGTGTCCCTGTTCAATTCCCCTGAAAGAAAGCCTGCCATCCCCCTATGGAAATTGAAAAATCAAAGCACTATAACCAATTAATAAGTAAGGACGTATGCGTTCTCTAAATTAGTCAAGAATTATATAATTGGAACGCTAAAAAGTGGTCAAAAATAATAAATATTTATTCAAGAACCAAGGAAAACAAAAATAATAAAATTAGTGGGGATCCTAAACCAGATCCCTATATACTAAAAGTGGGGTAACTGTCACGACTACACAATCCAAAATTGTATGCCTATAGTAGATATGAACTGCCACTGCTGTGAGGCTACAAACAGGAAATCACTGTAAAGTGATACCAAGCACCCACAACAGTAGCCAGCTATTAGGCTGGTGATGTATCACCACTCTGACTATAGTTGAATAGCCAATGTGTAGTAGTTCAAAGCAACTGTATGCATAGTAACCCCACGTTTGGAGTGGAGTGGTTATACAGTGCAGATACCCCTATCCTGTATCGCCAGTTTAGGCGAATCAAGGTATCAATGTACTGTGCAATCCTCAGAACCACCTCCACACTGAGTAGACTGCAGTTAATGGCCGTGATAAGCCCTTTTCATGCAGTAAACTGACCCAGACGTAAAGTCAAAAACTGCTACGGCTATCCGGGCATTCCTGAATCTCCCAGGCGCCCGCTAGTCGTATCACCGATACGCGGCTCGACGCGTTTCTATGTTATTTGGATAAACATGTCCTCAGGAGCCTATTTCTATATAGCAGCATGAGTATGGGTAACTTGTCACGCGATGCCTGGTGTGGCAGCGTGATACTAACAGCAACAGGGTATCGGCGCTGTGATGGCCGTAAACGGCCGCTTACGCGCCGAGTTTAAGAAGGGTAAAACCCCACCTCACCAGATAATTGACATGGTGCCACAGCCAATGGGAGACTGAGAGACTCCCTGTAGTGAATCAGTGGGCTGAAAACGGCACCTTAGTTTTACAGGTATACTTCCAGTGAGAGGCGCTACTCAGCGCTATCAATACAGTAAAGGGGGGTCAAAGGCGGCATAATTACGGGATAAGATAATCTAAGGATATAGGCTGGGGAAGAACCATAGGATGTCACAAAAGAAAGAGAAAAGAACACCTTTGTTTATAAACAAAGAGAGGCCCTTTGTATGAGTTAAATATGATAGTGTTCACTCAATTGGTACATATCACAGATCCCGATGTGACTGCATATAGCAGCCACATCGGAAGTTATATATCAGTGCGTTTGTTTATCTAAGCCCATATGACAAGAAATGCTCGTTCATCCAACAGTGTTGGCAGTCATCAACAAGTGTCCCGGCAGTACATTTATTGCCAATAGGAACGTATAATACGACCAATAGGACCTGATATTAATCTATGTGAAGCATTTCTTGTCATATGGGCTTAGATAAACAAACGCACTGATATATAACTTCCGATGTGGCTGCTATATGCAGTCACATCGGGATCTGTGATATGTACCAATTGAGTGAACACTATCATATTTAACTCATACAAAGGGCCTCTCTTTGTTTATAAACAAAGGTGTTCTTTTCTCTCTCTTTTGTGACATCCTTTGGTTCTTCCCCAGCCTATATCCTTAGATTATCTTATCCCGTAATTATGCCGCCTTTGACCCCCCTTTACTGTATTGATAGCGCTGAGTAGCGCCTCTCACTGGAAGTATACCTGTAAAACTAAGGTGCCGTTTTCAGCCCACTGATTCACTACAGGGAGTCTCTCAGTCTCCCATTGGCTGTGGCACCATGTCAATTATCTGGTGAGGTGGGGTTTTACCCTTCTTAAACTCGGCGCGTAAGCGGCCGTTTACGGCAATCACAGCGCCGATACCCTGTGCTGTTAGTATCACGCTGCCACACCAGGCATCGCGTGACAAGTTACCCATACTCATGCTGCTATATAGAAATAGGCTCCTGAGGACATGTTTATCCAAATAACATAGAAACGCGTCGAGCCGCGTATCGGTGATACGACTAGCGGGCGCCTGGGAGATTCAGGAATGCCCGGATAGCCGTAGCAGTTTTTGACTTTACGTCTGGGTCAGTTTACTGCATGAAAGGGCTTATCACGGCCATTAACTGCAGTCTACTCAGTGTGGAGGTGGTTCTGAGGATTGCACAGTGCATTGATACCTTGATTCGCCTAACTGGCGATACAGGATAGGGGTATCTGCACTGTATAACCACTCCACTCCAAACGTGGGGTTACTATGCATACAGTTGCTTTGAACTACTACACATTGGCTATTCAACTATAGTCAGAGTGGTGATACATCACCAGCCTAATAGCTGGCTACTGTTGTGGGTGCTTGGTATCACTTTACAGTGATTTCCTGTTTGTAGCCTCACAGCAGTGGCAGTTCACATCTACTATAGGCATACAATTTTGGATTGTGTAGTCGTGACAGTTACCCCACTTTTAGTATATAGGGATCTGGTTTAGGGATTCCCCACTAATTTTATTATTTTTGTTTTCCTTGGTTCTTGAATAAATATTTATTATTTTTGACCACTTTTTAGCGTTCCAATTATATAATTCTCACCTTTCCATGATAGCCAGGATTAACCTTTTCAGCAATTTGTGCTATGGTAGCCTTCTGTGTGATCTGACCAGACAGGCTAGCCTTCGCTCCCCTCATGCATCAATTAGCCTTGGGCACCTATGACCAGGGGCGGACTGGGAACTTAAAGTGACCCTGGAAAAAATACTAAAAGTGGCCCCATTGGGTCCAAACTGATGGAAGGCAGGGCCAGCAATACCATATTGTGGCACATTATACCACCCCAACAGAGCCCAATACAACAGTCCATCACTAAATACTGCCAGCAGCACAAAATACATCCCCAAAAACTTCCACTGGCCGGCCTTGAGGAGGACTCAGGCGACCCACTGGGCATCGGCCCACTGGGAAATTTCCCTGTAAGGTCTATCGCCAATCCGTCCCTGCCTATGACCATATAACAGGTCCACCATTTATCCTTTTAACACTTTTAGCAGATACTAACTACTGCTTACTGAGCTTACAGCCCACAATACCTTTTTGGAAATTATCTGATCTATTCACCTAGTCAACATATTTTTGCCCTTGTCAAAGTCACTCAGATCCTTACGCTTGCCAATTTTTTCTGCTTGCAACACATCAACTTCAAGAACTGACTGTCCACTTGATGCTCAATACATCCCACCCCTGAATAGGTGCCACTGTCACACTATAATCAATGTTATTGACCTGTCAAGGGTCCTGGTGGGTAATATCCTGTCTGATCAATGTAAGTAGAACCGATGCAGCACTACTAATCAATATTGACAATGTCCTAAGACATATCAATGGAAAATTTCCACTGATGCATATTATAAGCACATTAATGAAACATGCTCTCATGTACATATTTTGGTCTATTCTTTCTTTATCCTTCTTAATGACAAAAAGATCACAATAGATGACAGATAGCAAGCAAGTTAAGATTATTCTTCCTTGATACATAGTTTAAGGTATGTCTGAATACACTGGCTAAGTCTATGTACAGATGAGGAGGATTCCCTGTACAGACTTTATGAGCTGCAGCTCCTGAGGCATGCTTCTGGCAATTTTTTTTTTACACTGTGATCATTGTTCACATAACATAGAATCTGATAGTGAATCTGATTTGTTGCAGGCAAGTTTATAACCACCTGCATAAGGAACTGTAAGGAACAGGTATTATTGGATAATAATGGAAAAACAAACTTAGAGCCTTTTTAGACCAATTGATATTTGAACTGTACGAGTGCCAATTTACCATAACTACAGTACAGCATGTCAATTAGTGCTCATTTGTACCCACCTATTACACAGGTAGATGCAAAGTGAATGGAGGAGGAACAATTGCTACATGCCTATGTTCCTCTCTCATTCAGTTCTATTCACTATCGACTCACATCCCTGATTACACAGGAAGATGTGCTGCAGATGATCGTGTAGCATTCCTTCTGATGAAAGATGCCAGTCAGCTGACAAACAAGTGTTTGGTCGTTTATTGGCTGATCGGTGGTGCGATTATCAGGAACAAGCTTTCCTATGAATGATTATTCCTGATAATTGGCCTGAAAATCGTTTGGTCTAATATGGCCATTTCATGGTCACTCCCATTTGCGTATTCACAAACTGTGCTGCATCTACAATTTGTTTAATTTATCTTTTGCTCAATTAGATCAAAGATAAATGACTTGAGTCATACATTACTTTTTCAAGTTTCAATAGTAGGAACAGTGACTCTTGTAAGAGGGCACTTACCAGTATCTTGTCTGTAGCTAATTAGAGTCAGTAGACTATTAGCCAAGTGGAATTATCTGTCCTCCAGCTTCATTTCAACATTCCTCCTTTAAGTTTTTTTCCCCTTAAACTAAATACTAACTGATATCCCTAAGTAGACACATTAGAGAACGTTTCTCTGTGCACGTTTAACAAGGTCATCTTTAGGCAATGTATTTGCTCTATATTATATTTCTTCTATTGTTGTGACTTGTAATTTTTTTTGCCCCTTTAAAAAATATTAGCAAGTACAGGTTCATCTAAATAAATTAAGACTTCATCAAGTTACTGAAAGTTATTTCAGTAATTCAATTCAAAAAGTGAAACCCATATATTATATAGATTCATTACACACAGAGTGATCTATTTCAAGCATTCATTTCTTTAAAGGGGTTGTCCGAGTATTTTTTTTGTTCTTTATATGTTTTTAACTTGTCAGGTATAACAACTTTCCCATATACTTTGTTTTTCTAAAGCTGCTGGTTTCTCAGAGTTGACTGAGGGTCACATGACCTGTGATGTCAGCTTATCTCCCTGGTCTGTGATGTTTCCTGCACAAGCCTCAGAGATCAGATAACAGTCTGTACACCAGACGTCACTGGCCATGCCCCCTTTCTTTGCAGGGCTGCTATCTGCTCTCTCCCTGGATTCCTTCAGATAAAACATTAACCCCTTCAGCCAGAACACTCTGAAGGCTTTACAACAAATAGTAGCTGCAGCAGAGAGAGGAGACAAATGCTGGGCAAGGAGCTATAGAAGAATTGTATTGTACAAGAACAGGTAGGGAGAATTTCCTGTGTGTATCAGAAGTGTCATTGTACAGCTGGGACTTGTAGTCCTACACATACAACATGCTGCTGAGTATTCTAGCAGGCAGACATGTCACTCAGCACTTGTATTCACTGCCTTTGCAGAGAAGGGGGGAGGGGCTGAGATTGCTATTATTGCAGGTAAACAAAGGCCAGAAGAGAACCAGGGAAATGAGGAAATATAGATTTTTTTTTGCCTAAAACTTGCTGAACTTAGTTATATATTGCTGCCCATCAGATTTACAGTGCTATATATTTTTTTCATAACTTGGACAACCCCTTTAATGTTGATAATTATGGTTTATAGCTAATGAAAACCCAAAAGTCAAAATCTAAGAAAATAAGAATATTGTGAAAATGTTCAATACTGCACACTCATGGTGTCACACTCTAATCGGCTAATCAAAACACTGGAAAAAGTTTCTAAAGCCTTTAAATGGTCCCTCAGTGTGGTTCAGTACACTACACAATCATGGGGAAGACTGCTGACTTAACTTTTGTCCAGAAGACAATCATTGATACCCTCCACAAATAGGGTAAGCCACAAAAGACCACTTAAGAAGCTGGTTGTTCACAGAGTGCAGTATCCAAGTATATTAATTGAAAGTTGAGTGGAAGGAAAAAGTGCGGTAGAAAAAGTTCCACAAGCAACAGGTATAACCACAGCCTTGAAAGTATTGCCAGGAAAAGGTCATTCAAGAATTTGGAGGAGATTGACAAGGAGTCAGTGCTCCAAGAGCCGCCACACACAAACATATCCAGGACATGGGTTACAACTGTTACATTCCTTGTGTCAAGCCACTTATGACCAAGAGAAATCATATTTGTCTTACCTGGGCTAAGGAGAAAAAATACTGGACTGTTGCTCAGTGGTCCAAAGTTCTGTTATCAGATGAAAGTAAATTTTGCATTTCATTTCAAAATTAACGTCCCAGAGTCTGGAGGAAGAATGGAGAGGCACACAATCCAATCTGCTTGAGGTCCAGTGTGAAGTTTCCACAATCAGTGATGGTTTGGGGAGTCACGTTATCTGCTTGTGTTGGTCCACTGTGTTATATCAAGTCCAAAGTCAGCTCAGTCATCTACCAGGAAATTTTAGAGCACTTCATTTTTCCTTCTGCTGATAAGTTTTATGGAGATGCTGATTTCATTTTCCAACAGGACTTAGCACCCACCTACACTATTCAAAAAGACCAATATCTGGTTTAATAACCACAGTATCAATGTGTTTGACTGGCTAGCAAACTCCCAAGACCTAAACCCCATGGGGTATTGGGGTATTGTCAAGAGGAAGATGAGAGACACCAGACCCAACAATGCAGACAAGCTGACACCTCAGCAGTGCCACAAGCTGATCACTTCCATGCCATGCTGCACTGATGCAGTAATTCATGCATACTTTCAGTATTAAACATTTCTGTGTTAAAAATATATTTTTTAATTAGTCAAATAATATTGTAATTTTCTGAGATATTGACTTTTGGGGTTTCATAAGCTGTAAGCCATAATCATCAACATTAAAATAAATAAAATAGAACTTTCTGTGTGTAATGAATATATAGAATATATGGGTTTCACTTTTTGAATTGAATTACTGAAATAAATTAATTTTTCAACGATATTCTAATTTATTGAGATGCACCTGTACTGAATACGGTATTATGATAAATGACATGACTATCTGAGAATGACAGTTTGAAATCTAAATCACATTTTAAGAAAACCTCCCAGCACACACATGGCCAAACATGGCCATAGGCCCCTGTCGCTGGAGGACCCTCTCAATTTATGAGGAGGTGCAGGCCTCATCATAAACTAAGGGTACACTGCGGCACTCTAGCTGGAGTAGATTTCAATAATCATTAAAGCCAGTAAACTGGTGAAAATGATGGCAAAGAGCCCATCCACACCATGCCCCTGTCACACCCTAGTTTTGGAAAGTGCCAAGGGCAGCATAAAAATGCCACTTGTGTCTGAATTTAGTCACAAGGGCATTTAAAAAAAAAAAAATGCAAACCGGTGGATTGTGACTTTTTTATGCCAGAAAAGTGCTGTAGGCCCATTGTAAAGAAGTCCCATTTTTGTTAAGTGTGGTGCATTTTTTAAACCCTTTAGGTTACAAATGCTACTCCAGGCTTTTATGTCAACACTTAAATGCAGTGAGTTTGTAATTTTTTGAGACTTTTTTAAAGGGTCGCAATGATAAATGTGGAGTGAAACTAATTAACATAGTTCATTGTGCCCACTTCCCAAAATTCAATTTTGCAACTTTTTAAGGCCAGAATTCTGGCGTGATGGACTTAGTAAATTCACCCCAATGTCCTTAATATGTGGGCAGTGGAGGTATCATTTATATAAAGCATGATATCATTTTTTACACTAATTTAGGCACTGTGTGACAGTATTATTCAGTCTTTATATGTAGTTATTATTGAGTCATTGTGTGATGGGAAGGGGGCCCCACAAAATGTTTTAAATAGACCTTGATCTGACCATATACAATCATGATGCTGAGACGGGAATTATTTGCCCTGCTTGCTGAAGCAGAAAATGTCTAGCATCATTTCTTTCACCTACAGTCAATTTGCATATTCATATTTCTCAACTGCAATCTAATTTACACTTTTGGCACTGAGGTGTTGCTTTTTGGAGAGTGCAAGAATAGCTTTTAATGGAAATAGATACATCAAAGCCTTTCTTTAAAGGCCACCTAAAGAAAAGAGAACTTTCATTGTTCAGTATGTGGAAGTAAAAGGTGACTTATGGTGAGGTGAGAGTGCATTCTGTTTAGCAAGTGACATTCTAATTCAGTGGGCTCGGGAGAAATCCTGTGCTTTCTTCTGACTTGTAGAGGCCACTGCATTGAGCGTATTTGAGAAGTTACTGCAGCATCAAATGATAGAATGTTTCTATGTCCTTTCATTTGTCATATCAATTTATGAAATTGTTTTCAACATTTTCTCTGTGTTTATAAAAAGTTGGTCATCCTTTCTGTTTTATTACATACAAGGTAAAGAAAATAAGATTAAGGACTGCGCATGACATGACATGATCGTATGTGGTGTACGGTCCGCAAACTGCGGATCTGCAAAACACTGATATCAACTGTGTGCATGCTGCCATTTTCTTTTTCTTTTTCCCTCCTATAGAAATGTCCTATCCTTGTTTACTTGTTTACAACATGGATAAATGGGCAAGTATAAGACATGTTATGTTTTTTAATTTTTTTGTGGGACTGTAGCACGGACGTATGGCTTCATTTTTCGCAGCCCCATTGAAATGAATTGGTCAGAATCCGATCTGCAAGAAATTCTGATCAGATGAGGAAAAAAATATGGTTGTGTGCATGGGACCTTATGCAAGGACAAAAATACAAACTACATTGGTCTGCCATGGTCATGTGTTTGCTTGTAAATTGGGCTAGGCAGGCATCTGCAGCACTTTTTTTCCGTTTTTCTGTTCTGGCATAGGATCACGTGCAAATACATGAGACCGTTTTCTCTAAAAGTCACCTGAATCAATAGGTACACTTTAAATACTCCAAGGCATTTTGGGGGTCATTTATTTTACGTTTTACGTTTTAGACGTTTAGGCGTTAGGCGCTGGCCTTTACATAATATAGGTGTATTTCAGATTCATGAATGACCCCCTTTATTGGCAGTTCTGCCAGTAAGATTGGGATCCTAGAAGTTTGGGGTGTACTATTCTGAAGGATCTAGAAATTCAAGATCCTTGAGATATCTTCGTCTCCAACGGCAAACTCTGATGTGAATATTATCATCTTGGTATAGTTTAGCATTCAGGATTTTCACTTTTTTCCTGATTAGAATTTCTATGGATGATTTTATATTAGATTATTTATTCCCTGGCAATCTGGTAAATGTTATAGGCTTCTTTAAAGAAAAAAAAAACTATACGATGCCAAGCTTCTTGAGAAAGCTGTTTTGGTTTGGCTAGCCAGAAATGAGCTTGAGAAATACAATTTGCGGTTTGTTTGATTGAACAGAATAAACAGGGTTCAGATTTGCTAACTTGATTAATAAGTTTTCAATTATGGATGGCCTAAGAGAATCTAACTAGAGATGAGCGAGCACTAAAATGCTCGGGTGCTCGTTATTCGAGACGAACTTTTCCCGATGCTCGGGTGCTCGTTTCGAGTAACGAACCCCATTGAAGTCAATGGGAGACTCGAGCATTTTTTGAGGGGACCAAGGCTCTGCCTAGGGAAGGCTGGGTGAAAACCTGGAAACATCAGAAAATGATGGAAACACCACGGAAATGGACAGGAAACAGCAGGGGCAGCATGCATGGATGCCTCTGAGGTTGCCTAATCCCACCATTACCCCAAATTCTCCTGCAACAGCCTGGTGGTTACCCTCATGGCAATTGTGCTCACCCAGACCAAGAAAGGTGAGGCACATGCCCATCACATGTTAGGGAAGCACCCAACTAGGTGCAACGAAGGTCCATCACCCATGCCCATGCTGGCACTGCTCTCCTATCCCCAGCCACACGATGCAGGCATAAGCCTGACACAGCATGGCGGTGACACCAACAAGTGACCAAGTTACATGAGGTAGCAGGTGAGCCACCCAAAAATTTAGCCAGACGCAGCATTGCGGTGACAACAGAGTGACCGAGTTAGACTGAGGTAGCAGGAGGTGAAGCATCCTCCAAGTGGGCAGTACATGAGCAGCCCCAGGGTCAGACTCGGTCAGAGTATGTGACATGTTCAGGGTGGCCGAAACGCCGGGCTCGACGGCGGACCCGTTTCGGGTTATCGATTGTCGAAATGTTGGCTGACATCAAGTTTAGTATCTGTTCTTATCAGTTGCTGTGGCTGTTGGTGGTAAAGTGGTGAGCATAGCTGCTTGACCCGGGTTCGATTCCCGTCTATCGCAGGAGGCAATTAAAAGAAGAACCAAAAAAAATCAGTACAATATCTAATACGTCCCCTACCCGGGTAAATTGTTTGGAGAGAGGGCCTGTAGGTGGGGGGCAGGCTGGGGGGAAGGAGGTTGAGCTGGAAGAGCCAGAGGAGTGCCCCCTGGGCTAGCGTGTGTGGTGGTGACAACAGCCGGATGGAGTTCGAATGACGACGCAGGACCCCAACTTAAAAATTTAGCATCAACCGGTACAGTCGTAAATTATGAGATTGATCAAGTGTGGTATGTCTTCTATGTATACTACTCAGTTTAATACCGTATATGGCAGCTATCCGGAAAAATAGTTTGTAGAGAGAGAGAGAAAGATAGGACAAAGAAGTAAATTGTTTGGAGAGAGGGCCTGTAGGTAGGGTGGCAGGCTGGGGGAAGGAGGTTTCGCTGGAAGAGCCAGAGGAGTGCCCCCTGGGCTACCGTGTGTGGTGGTGACAACAGCCGGATGGAGTTCGAATGACGACGCAGGACCCCAACTTAAAAATTTAGCATCAACCGGTACAGTTGTAAATTATGAGCTCGATCAAGTGTGGCATGTGTTCTATGTATTCTTCTCAGTTTAATACCGTATATGGCAGCTATCCGGAAAAATAGTTTGGAGAGAGAGAAAGATAGAAAAAAGACGTAAATTGTTTGGCGAGAGGGCCTCTAGGTGGACCTCCGGAAAAATTGTTTGGAGAGAGGGCCTGTAGGTGGACCTCCGGAAAAATTGTTTGGAGAGAGGGCCTGTAGGTGGACCTCTGGAAAAATTGTTAGAAGAGAGGGCCTGTAGGGGGCCCTCCTGAAAAATTATGGTAAAAGAGTGCCAGTTGGACCTCTAAAAAATGGCGTTTTTTGGTCAGCGTTAGGCAAAGACGACATGGAGGAGGAGGAGGAGTAGGAGGAGTAGAGAAGAGGAATCGGATACATAAGTAATGTTAATCTTTAGCTGCTTTCCCCCGGAGGAGATTTGAATTCCGGTGAAATCCAGGCTTTGTTCATTTTAATAAGCGTCAGCCTTCAGCGCTGTCAGTTGACAGGCGTGTACGCTTATCGGTGATGACGCCACCAGCTGCACTGAATACCCGCTCTGACAGCACGCTAGCGGCAGGGCAGGCCAGCACCTCCAAGGCGTACAGCGCCAGTTCAGGCCACGTGTCCAGCTTTGAAACCCAGTAGTTGTATGGAGCAGAGTGATCTCTACGGACATTGGTATGGTCAGCTAGGTACTCCCTCACCATCTTTCTGTACAGCTCCCCCCTACTCTGCCTAGACTGGGGACAGGTGACAGTGTCTTGCTGGGGTGACATAAAACTGGCAAAGGCCTTGGAGAGCGTTCCCCTGCCAGTGCTGGACAAGCTGCCTGCTCGACTCCTCTCCCCCGCTACTTGGCCCACAGAACCATGCCCTCTGCTGCTAGCGGCGTCAGATGGGAAGGATTGTTTCAGCTTGGGCACAAGGGCCTGTTGATATCTATTCACTCTCATACTCCTTTCCTCTGCAGGAATGAGAGTGGAAAGGTTCTGCTTGTACCGTGGGTCCAGGAGAGTGAACACCCAGTAATCGGTGTTTGAAAAAATGCTTCTAACACGAGGGTCACGGGATAGGCAGCCTAACATGAAGTCTGCCATGTGCGCCAGAGTCCCAACACGTAAGAATTCCCTCTCCTCACTGGCCTGACTCTCCATTTCCTCCTCCTCCTCCTCCTCCTCCAAGTCCTCCTCTTCAGCCCATACACCCTCAAGAGTTAAGGACTGAGCACTGGTACCCTCTTCTGTCTCGCCGACATTCTTCTCCTCTTCTTCCTCATCCTCATCCCCCTCCTCCGATACGCGCTGAGAAACAGACCGGAGGGTGCTCTGGCTATCAAGCGACGTATCTTCCTCCACCGTCTTTTGTGACAAGCGCAAAGCATCCGACTTCATGCTGAGCAGTGAGTTTTTCAACAGGCAAAGCAGCGGGATGGTGAGGCTGATAATGGAGGCCGCTGACCATCTGTGTTGACTCCTCAAAGTTGCTCAACACCTGGCAGATATCAGACATCCACGTCCACTCCTCATTGTAGACTTGAGGAATCTGACTGACCTGACTACCAGTTCTGGTGGAAGTTGACATCTGGCAGTCTACAATCGCTCTGCGCTGCTGGTAAACTCTGGATAACATGTTTAATGTCGAATTCGATCTCGTGGGCACGTCGCACAACAGTCGGTGAGCGGGCAGTTGTAGGCGGCGCTGCGCTGCCCTGAGAGTGGCAGCATCTGTGGTCGACTTGCGGAAATGCGCACAGATGCGGCGCACCTTGGTGAGCAAATCAGACAGATTGGGGTATGTCTTGAGGAACCGCTGAACTATTAGATTGAACACGTGGGCCAGGCATGGCACATTTGTCTGCCGAGTTGCAGAGCCGCCACCAGGTTACGCCCGTTGTCACACACAACCATGCCTGGCTTGAGGTTCAGCGGTGCCAGCCACACATCGGTCTGCGCCGTGATGCCCTGTAACAGCTCTTGGGCGGTGTGCCTTTTGTCACCTAAGCTCAGCAGTTTGAGCACCGCCTGCTGGCGCTTACCCACGGCACTGCTGCTGCACCTAGAGCTACCGACTGAAGGCGCCGTGCCCACGGATGGTAATTCGGTGGAGGAGGAGGTGTCGGAGGAGGAGGAGGAGGCATAGTACGTCTGAGAGACCGTGACCGAGGTAGGCCCCGCAATCCTCGGTGTGGGCAGTACATGAGCGGCCCCAGGGTCAGTCTCGGTCCCAGCCTCCACCAAGTTAACCCAATGTGCCGTCAGTGAGATATAGTGTCCCTGCCCGGCAGCACTTGTCCACGTGTCCGTGGTTAGGTGGACCTTCTCAGAAACAGCGTTGGTCAGGGCACGGATGATGTTCTGTGACACGTGCTGGTGTAGGGCTGGGACGGCACATCGGGAAAAATAGTGGCGGCTGGGGACCGAATACCGAGGGGCAGCCACCGCCATGAGATTGCGAAAGGCCTCGGTCTCTACCAGCCTATAGGGCAGCATCTCCAGGCTCAGCAATTTGGAGATGTGGACGTTGAGGGCTTGGGCATGTGGGTGGGTGGAACTGTATTTCCTCTTGCGCTCCAGCGTCTGCTGTAAAGACAGCTGAACGCTGCGCTGGAACACGTTGGTGGACACTGTGGAGGATCGTGGAGGCAAAGGTGTGGTTTTCCGGTGGGAGGCGCTCGTGCCGGGGTCCTGGGCAGGGGTTTGACTAGCAGAGGCAGCGAGTGACACAGGGGAAGGAGCAGTGGTGTGACCCGCAGGAGGTGGTGAACGGCCTTGGTTCCATTGAGTGGGGTGTTTAGCACTCATATGCCTGCGCATGCTGGTGGTGGTTAGGCTAGTAGTGGTGGCACCCCTGCTGATCCTGGTGTGGCACAGGTTGCACACCACAGTCCGTCGGTCATCCTCACTTTCTTTAAAGAACCTCCAGACTTGCGAACATCTAGGCCTCGCCACGGGAGCTTCACTACGTGAAACAGTTGCTGCTGATGCACCAGCTCTGGCCCTGCTTCTCCCTCTGGCCACACCACTGCCTCTTCCAACCTGCTCTGGTGCAGCACTCGCCTCCGCCTCAGAAGCACTGTCTTCACTCGGCTTATCAACCCAGCTTGGGTCAGTCAACTCGTCATCCTACGATTCCTCAGTCTGCTCCCCCCTCGGACTTCCTGCCCTGACAACTTCACCACTGTCTGACAACCGTATCTCCTCATCGTCCGACACCTCTTTACAAACTTCTTCCACTAAGTCAACATTGTCATCATCATCATCACCCACAGACTGTGACAGTTGGAAAACTTGGGCATCGGGAACGAGGTCAGCAGCAACCTGAGAAGTGGTTTGTGACTCTGGGAAGGGTCCAGAAAACAGTTCCTGAGAGTATGCCAGATCGCATTCCAAATTTTCCTGGGAGGGGGCAGACTGGGGGGAAGGAGGTTGAGGTGGAGGAGCCAGAGGAGTGCTCCCTTGGGTAACGTGGGTGGACTGCGTGGAAGACTGATTGGTGGACAAATTACTTGAAGCATTGTCCGCAATCCACGACATCAGCTGTTCACACTGTTGTGGTTTCAACAGTCCTCTACCACGTGTCCCTGTAAGTTGAGACATGAAGCTAGGGAGTGTAGCTCTGCGGCGTTCCCCTGCTCCCTCATCAGCAGGTGCTGTCTCACCCTGCCCAGGACCACGGCCTCTTCCCCCTGCAGTAATTAAATGCCCACGTCCTCGTCCTCGACCCTTAGACCTGGGGTTCAACATTTTCTGTATATAAGTGTATTATATAAAAAAAAATAAAATAAATGGGCCTGCTGTACTGAAACCCACAAACTTGTTCAGTCTTGTTTAATTAAGTGACGTATAGAATGTGTCAACTGGACAGAAAATACGGATTGTAGTGAGTGGACAGCTAAACTGTGACACACAGAATGGTTCCACGCAGCTGTGTGAAATGGATTTGTATCACTGAGATATAACAATTAAAAAAAAAAGGGTTATATATGGCGATATACAGCCAGCCAGCCAAGCCAGGAGACAAAAAAAAATGTCATGTAGCCCTTAGAAGGGCTGTTGGGTTTTTGGGAGATCACTCCTGCCTAACAAAGAACTAAATGCAGGCCCTAACACTCTCCCTGAAACGCAGCAGCTCTATCCCTAACGACATCCAGACAGCATCTGAGCCGAGCACCGCGGGCAGTCACTAGTATATTCCAGGGCCACCTGATCAGGCCAGCCAACCCCTGCTATCGACATGTAAGGAATGTGTGAAATGGATTCGTATCACTGAGCTAAAACAACAAAAAAACTATTTTTTTTATATATATTTTTTTTTATATATTTTTTTTAGTTTAGTTTTTTTTTGGAACGTGACGTGCATAAACTATCGTAGACCTAACTCACACCCTGACGGTGGCTATTTTGACTGCGACCCAGACAAATGTCGCACAGAGATTTTTGTGATCAAGCTATATACGTGAGAGCAAAAGACCTTGTTGGATTAAGTGACGTACAGAAAGTGTCACCTGGACAGAAAATACGGATTGTAGTGAGTGGACAGCTAAACTGTGACACACAGAATGGTTCCACGCAGCTGTGTGAAATGGATTTGTATCACTGAGATATAACAATTAAAAAAAAAAAGGGTTATATATGGCGATAGCTGCACTACTAGTGCCAGCCAGCCAGCCAAGCCAGGAGACAAAAAAAAATGTCATGTAGCCCTTAGAAGGGCTGTTGGGTTCTTGGGAGATCACTCCTGCTTAACAAAGAACTAAATGCAGGCCCTAACGCAGCAGCTCTATCCCTAACGACATCCAGACAGCATCTGAGCCGAGCACCGCGGGCAGTCACTAGTATATTCCAGGGTCACCTGATCAGGCCAGCCAACCCCTGCTATCGACATGTAAGGGCCCCACGTGATGCTGGGTGTACCGCAGAGTCTCCTGGCTTGTGATTGGCTGAGTTTATAGGCGCCAAAAATGCACAATGCGGAAGTTGCCATTTCCTCGAGCATGGCGAGATACTCGTCCGAGCAGCGAGCACTTACGAGTACAGTAATACTCGAACGAGCACCAAGCTCGGACGAGTATGCTCGCTCATCTCTAAATCTAACATTAGAATAATGTCTGCTTTACATTTCTATGTGAATAATACATCACAAATCGGTAATTTCAAGAAGTAATAAACATTTATAGCATTATGATAGGCTTAAAGGCTATGGACACCTATGGGGCAATTTATTATGATAGCATTTTACTCATTTTGGGCTAAAATCTATTTTCCAATTGGTCTTTATTAAAATTTTCAGCATTTTTTTGGTACATGTGGCTCACAATCAATTTTTTTGCAGACTATCCCTCCTGAGTTGCATCAGCTGACAGCTCATGTGAGCATTATTTCTGACCTCTTGACCTAATAAACATTCATTATAGTTAAACCCTTATCAAAATGATAAGAATATGGCTTAAATGTGTTGAGTGATGAGGAGATCAGATATAAGGCTCACATGAGCTGTCAACTGACGGAACTCAGGAGGGATAGTCTGCAAATGGACTGATTTTTAACTGTATGTGTCATATTACTATTATTATTATTATTTATTATTATTAAAGCGCCATTCATTCCACAGCGCTGTACATGTTGAAAGGGGTTTACATACATAGTCTAGACAATTGCTCTAGGACAAACAAGTTACAGACTGTTACAGAAGGAGAGAGGGCCCTGCCCGTGAAGGCTTACAATCTATGCGGTATGGGAGGACACAGTAGGTGAGGGTAAAGCTGGTCATGGCAGTGTAGCAGAAGCAGGGTCACAGGTTGTAGGCTTGTCTGAAGAGGTGGGTTTTCAGATTTCTTTTGAAGGATTACACTGTAGGTGAGAGTCTGATATGTTGGGGTACAGAGTTCCAGAGTATTGGGGCTGCGCGGGAGAAATCCTGGAGGCGATTGTGTCATATAAACTGTTGAAAACTTTTACTAAGGACCAACTGAAAAAAAAAATTTTCGCCCAAAATGAGTGAAATGCAATCATAAAAATAAATTGTCCCAAAGGTGTTCATAGCCTTTAAACACAGTTTTGCCTCAGTATATTAGCACGTAGATAAAATAACACCAGTACGATTTTTTTTTTCCAAGCTTTTATCTGCTAGAAGTTTAGATAGATAGATAGATAGATAGATAGATAGATAGATAGATAGATAGGTAGATAGATAGATAGACATATCTACTATACATATGTTCTTAGTGGTTTCTTATTTTAGGTATTTGTAAGATAACAGGGCTGAGAATCTTGCCTGCAGTTAAGACATCTGTTCCACTCAACCTAAAGATGATGTATTATGTAGTGTGCTCCAGTGTAAAGACTTGTTTTCACTTAATTAACACATCAGAAAGCATTGAGAATTACCCCGCCATGACAACCGGATCAGTTTTTAGCATATAAAATATCACCTGCCTGTTCAGTTAGGACAGCACAGTCTCAGCTATACGTCACAAGAAATAGCACCGAGTATAGGAATCCTCACTGCTATGACTGGATTAGAAATAATACCCAGCCTTGTATACTGAGGCCTAAGCTATACAACACAGTGTGATGCTATTGTTACAGATCGATCATATACTTACATTATGTGCATATAGGATTTGCTAAATTAACAACTGGGAATGGGGGGGGCAAGCTCTCTTGGAGCCCAAGGCAGGGCTTCCAAAATGATTTGCTACCAGTTAATATCTACAGAGCAAAAGTCTATTCCCACATGACAGTTCTCTTTGCTCATTGACTGTCCGTACCTAGAGAGTGTCCCAAAATGATCACATTATGATAACGGGGGTGGAATTAAAATCAGCTAAAAACTTTCCTCTGTAATCCTCAAATCTACATTGAGTTCATAAAATATAAAAATTAATAGTGAAAACGTAATATGCTTTCTATACCTTAAATATGGAATTAAAAATTTCTGATAATATATGCTTGGCCCTATCCAAAGAAAACTGCTCAGGAGCAGTATTTATTACAGTAAGCTTGTTTTCTATGCAGAAAAACAAAACTATATGTGTTTATCCTGAATTATAAAATAAAATCTTGCTTATATGAATAAAAAAAAATATAATTATCCCATTTCATTTTCAGTAGGTGGAAGATGTTAGGTTTGATGCATGCAAAATTGTACCATGGAACTCTACCAGGATCTAATCCAGCACCTCTAAGGGGTTGTGTACTGAGATATATCAGAAGCCATCGATTGAAGTTTCTGTGATCTTGACGGCAAAAATGGTGCTATCCTAATCCTATCATATTCTTACAATCAAAAGTGACATAACTGGACAGATGCTCCAAGTAGAGGTCCAAATGAAGTTGTGAAACTTTCTGGCAGACTTGAGCCACATATGTATCACACGTACAGCCAGTCATGTGAATTGCTGCCCTATAATGCTAGATTTCTGCTGAAGGAAAAGGGTGCAAGCTGGATACAGTTATGAAGCAACCCCTTTAAAATGGTCTTCATAGCTAAGGCTAGTTTCACACTTGCGTTTATCAGATACGGCAGGCTGTTTCGGTAGAGAACTAGATCTAGGCCGGATCTGGCCTAGTCAGATACTGCCATTCACCATTGGACCTCATTGACTTTAATAGGATCTGGTGGGAAGCCGGCCAATTTCCTGCATGAGTGCCGGACAAAAAATGCTGCATGCACTAGATTGTTTGCCCACAATGCAATGCCTTAGAGGTGCACATCATCCATGGTGAGGGTGAATGATTAATTTGGCTGCTCTCTCCAAGAGTCCAATAGCCACCACTTGAGGTGCTTTAAAAAAAAAGTGTTAACACTTGAGATGTTTTTAACAAAACATTATGACGTGTGTTCCCTCGGGAAAGCCTAATAAGACACTAATGTATCGTAACCCAAGCAGCAAATAAACAACAGAAATTAAAATTCATTATTTTGCTTGCACAATGCTACAAGCAATAAGCTCACACTGTATTTACTCAGCAAGCCAACATATGCAATCACCTGCTCACCAGTTCTCAAGCTCTGAGCTGAATGAGACCTCAGACTTGTGAGGTTAAAACCATTAACTGTGTAAAGGGATTACGATTCGAGTCAATATGCTCCTAATGGGAACTGTACTTTAATGCAAGTATCAAATAATTGATTACAATACATTAGGAGTACATCAGTGGAGAATTAGCTCTGTGAACAGGAAGCAAAGAAAATGTGTAGAGTCGTCGCCATGCAGCGAGCGCAGAACATGAAGTCTGTGTTCTGTCAGCTAAAGCTGTTAAACATCAGTAAACACTCAAAGGCTTGGAGGTTTGCACAGTGTTGAAATCTTATGTAATTTCATGCAGGCACTCAATGCGGGTTGAATACAATTGAGCAAATGAGAGGCTTTTTTATCCTGATGGTGGAAAAGAACTGACTCGCCACTTACTGTCAATTAAACATTCAAGCAGCAGAGCTACTAGCTACTAGAACGGAGCTACTATACTTCAGTTTTACGTACCGCCATATGGTTGGGGGTTCTCTGACACTATGCGCTGACGCATATACATACACAATGTACAGCATGTAGTGGCCTCTATTACAATACTTATGTTATTGCACTAATGATCTAAATGGAAATTGTATGGGTGTGATGAATAGTTCATCCCAAAGGTCTTGAAACAGTCAATTTTTTATGACAAATTAGCATTAAAGGGGGGAATGATGTTCTTTTAATGGCATGCTTGCCCGTGTGTCTCACTTTCAAAGTTTTCCTTTGAATGGAATAACATATATTTGTTTTAAAGGGACTTTCTGATTCTCTGGTTTTCAAAATGGAAAATTTTTGTAGATATCCAGATGACCATCCATACAAACCCAGCATATCTTAACGATAAGTTAAGATATGCTTAGAAATCCTCTGTGAGCAAAACAGTTAGGACTCTAGGCTTATAGGTAAGATTTGTGTTCCTGATGTATGTAGTTTCACGACACATGTTTACATATACATACACCTTATATATGCAACACACATAAATACACCATATACATTGTATACATACATAAATACACTATAT
This sequence comes from Rhinella marina, assembly GCA_900303285.1. Classification (NCBI taxonomy): domain Eukaryota; kingdom Metazoa; phylum Chordata; class Amphibia; order Anura; family Bufonidae; genus Rhinella; species Rhinella marina. The sequence goes on from ONZH01012553.1 coordinate 53,670, forward strand.
ATACACTACACACACATACCACCCAACTAAGGAGCTAAACTATCAGCGGCACGCGAAGCAATGGAAGCGAACATCTCCACCTGCCTTGCCATCACCAGAGAACCGGAACGGGACGCAGCAGGTAATTTTAACAACCGGATCTGGAGAACTGGAGGTAACTGGATGAATCCTGTGCCTGGAGACGGGAGAGGTAGCTGTTGGCCAAGCAATCTTTCAGCCAACATCTCTTCAATGTGTATGGCCAGCTGAACACGTCTTACAGTTGAGCATACGCATTCAATATCTGTCGGCCAAAAGATTGTTCCAACAGCTGTCTCTCCTGTCTCCCTCCCAGCATCCCCATAAACATATTCGGCTCAACTGAACATGTCTGTGTATTCTATGGGGAGAGCAGAGAAAGCCGATGACAGATTTGGTGGTGGCTTATCTCACCGGAGAACAAGAGGACATTTATTTAGCCCAATCCTTGTCTCTGCCTACATCATCTGTCAGGGGAGAGTCAGAAGCTCCCCATACACAATAGTGTGTTTGCCGAACCCACCATTCTCTGCGTGTTCATCCTCTGGAAATCAACAAGAAAGTTCCCATTCATTGATAGAAAACAGTGATCTTGGACATTGCAGAGAACTGCAACATAAAGTATATTAGAACAATTTGATTAAACTACCACCACAACCAAAGACAGGCCATCTGTATCTGTGTGCCATTATTATGTGGCATTATACAATAATAATGTATAATTACAAAACAAAAAACAAAAGTGGTAGTTTGAAATCTGACAATTATAGGTTTTCATGGATAATTTTGTGAGTCCCATCTCTGGGTTCCACACATATAATTGACAAACCAGTGGAGTCCCTGGCTATGCTCAAATATAAGGTACAAGCTGCAAACTAGTGTAAAATCTTGATGAAGAGACTGCTACAGACTTATAACAAGTAGATACTCTATGGACCAATAGAGCTGATGAAGCTCAATACAGCCTATGCAGAACTCCCTAATAGCGCACCATAGCACAAATCACAACATCACAAGCAACAGAAATGCTAAAACAAAAACACCTACAGAGGTAAGACATGAGTCACATTCCTGTATCCATTGTATTTAGATCAGGATGATAAGAAATGCTATAAGATGTATGTGTAGAGGAATATACATATGTAAAGCAAATTTATCTAACTTTAAAATTTAAAATGTACTTTTTTGGGTCATGCTCACACTATTAATTCACTGTCACATGCATGCCAATGCTTCCCTGGTCCCCCCATAAGTCTATGTTCAACCAGTTCCAGTGTTGACATGACAACGCAATGTGACCGATACAGGAAATCACTGGCTGTGGTGATGACCTTAGGGGTGTTAATAAGTCACTGCTACAACCAGGGGCGTAACTACCATAGTGGCAGACCATGTGACTGCTATGGGGCCCAGGGCAAGAGGAGGCCCAGTTGGGATCATCCTCTCATTTACTGGAGGTGAAAACTCGGTCAGGACTCTACCCTCTAAAGGAACAACTTTTAGCAAATGAGGCAGTGGAAAAATGGGCCTGGTTTGATCCTTGTTATGGGGCCCTTACTTCTCTATGTACGCCATTGGCTACAACTAGGGACTGGCTGCAGTGGTCACATGTCCTGTGGACACATTATTACTGGACTTGGGTGACCAAGGAAGCATTAATACAGAGCAGCCGGAAATTAAGGTCAGTATTACCTTTTTTACCTTTACAAGATGTTTTTAAAAAATTCATAACCACTTTTATCTTTATAGATATGGATATGTGCTACTGCCCCACTGTCTGATGACTACATTTACATAGTAACATAGTAACATAGTTTATAAGGCCGAAAAAAAAGACATCTGTCCATCCAGTTCGACCTGTTTTCCTACAAGTTGATCCAGAGGAAGGCAAAAAAACCCTGTGCGGTAGAAGCCAATTTTCCTCACTTTAGGGGAAAAAATTCCTTCCCGACTCCAATCAGGCAATCAGAATTACTCCCTGTATCAACAACAACCCATATCTAGTAACTATAACCTGTAATATTATTACCCTCCAGAAATACATCCAGGCCCCTCTTGAACTCTTTTACTGAACTTATCATCACCACCTCCTTGGGCAGAGAGTTCCATAGTCTCACTGCTCTTACCGTAAAGAATCCTCTTCTATTTTTGTGAACAAACCTTCTTTCCTCCAGGCGCAGAGGATGTCCCCTCGTCATGGTTACTGTCCTTGGGATAAAGAGATCATGGGAGAGATCTCTGTACTGACCCCTGATATATTTATACTCCCCTCAGTCGTCTTTTTTCTAAAGTGAATAACCCTAATTTTGATAATCTTTCTGGGTACTGTAGTCCACCCATTCCAGCTATGACTTTAGTTGCCCTCCTCTGAACCCTCTCCAGCACTGCTATGTCTGCCTTGTTCACAGGAGCCCAGAACTGTACACAGTACTCCATGTGTGGTCTGACTAGTGATTTGTAAAGTGGCAGGACTATGTTCTGATCACGGGCATCTATGCCCCTTTTGATGCAACCCATTATCCTATTGGCCTTGGCAGCAGCTGTCTGACACTGGTTTCTGCAGCTTAGTTTGCTGTTCACTAAAATTCCTAGGTCCTTTTCCATGTCAGAGTTACCCAATGTTTTACCATTTAGTATGTACTGGTGACTTGCATTATTCCTTCCCATATGCATAACCTTACATTTGTCAGTGTTAAACCTCATCTGCCACTTTTCTGCCCAAGCCTCCAGTCTATCCAGTCTATCCAGATCCATCTGTAGCAGTGTACTGTCCTCTTCTGTGTTAATTACTTTACACAGTTTAGTGTCATCTGCAAAAATTGATATTTTACTGTGCAAGCCTTCTACAAGATCATTAATAAATATATTGAAGAGAATAGGGCCCAATACTGACCCCTGTGGTACCCCACTAGTTACAGTGACCCAATCGGAGTATGTGCCGTTAATAACCACCCTCTGTTTTCTATCACTGAGGCATTTACTTACCCACATACAGACATTTTCTCCAAGGCCAAGCATTCTCAACAGTTTACCCACTACAGATGTTAAACTTACCGGCCTATAGTTCCCGGGCTCTGTTTTTGGACCCTTTTTGAATATTGGCACCACATTTGCTATGCGCCAATCCTGTGGAACACTCCCTGTCAGTATAGAGTCCTTAAATATCAAGTATAAGGGTCTGGCAATGACATTACTTAATTCTCTTAGGATACGTGGGTGTATGCCATCCGGTCCTGGCGATTTGTCTATTTTAATCTTTTTAAGACGCCCCAGTACTTCTTCCTGGGTCAGACAGGACACTTTTAAAGGGGAATTCACTTTTATATTCTGCATTTCATCTGACAGTTTATTTTCCTCAGTGAATACAGTGGAGAAAAAAATATTTAAGAGTTTTGCTTTCTCCTCATCGCTCTCTGCTACTCCCCCCTCACTACTCTGTAGGTGCAGATAAAAAATCTACTAGAATAATATTAAAGGGCATCTGTCAGCAGATTTGTAGCTATCAAAATGGTTGACCTGTTGCATGTGAACATTCAACAAACACAGATGTCCTTCAGCTGTCAAGCGCACAGGTCAGCCAGATTCATAGGTACAAATCTGCTGACAGATTCCCTGTAATGGGCTTTTTATGAGGCCGGATGATAGGCAGAACGATCGCTCATTCAAACGCTCAATTACTAGTGTCAACAGGACAGCAATCAGCCAACAAACAAGCAGTTTGGACAAAATCAACACTATTGTAGGCAGCATATCTCTCTGTGAGCAGGGAGTTGCAGTACCTGGCTTAGCCACACACAGTATCATTGAATGATGATGTACTGGGTACAGCTTTGGTGCTAATGTGCTGATGGCTGCAGTTCAGAGGGGTACAACCCTTCTCTGAACCATATAAGAATAGGCTGTTATATCCTTATAATGACCAGTGGACACAGTGGGAGGAATTTACCTTGAAGGTAATATTTGAAGTCAGTTTTGCTTGAGTCTGCTTTGAAGTACTCAAAATTTATCAAACATTGCACTTGGTTTGATAAATTTGGCGCATCTTTAAATTGAACATTTCTGTCTTGAAATGCTACTCAGTTTTTCTATGTTAACCTCCCCTTTACTGAAGAAATTTTACAACTTTTTTTTAAACTTTTTTAAAAAAGACCTTGCCGTGATAAATCTGGAGTGACACTAATAACATCTCACACCCACTTTCTCACTCATATTTAAAAGCTGGAACGTGGTGTGTAAAAATGCAAAATTTGTGCACAAGTAACCCCAAAACAAAGCCCTATTTTGTAACTTTCTGAAGCTAGAATTCTGGATCTTGACAGGAACATGGAATATAACATTTTTATGGATATTTCAGGCAATATAAACATTTTCATATACATTTTCTGAGTTTTTTTTTTTGTTTTCTTTTTCACCAGCTCTTTACTTCACTGCTATGTAAAAAAAAAAATGTGACATTAATATTTTGTGTTTTTCTTAATCCACTTAATTCTAAATCCTGCAGCATGAACTCCTTAGGGAATATACGTACAGATTCATCAGTCTCATGCATGTTTACACATCTAATCTCATGTAGAGATGAGCGAGCATGCTCGTCTGAGCTTGGTGCTCGTTCAAGTATTACGGTACTCGTAAGTGCTCGCTGCTTGGACGCGTATTTCGCCATGCTCGAGGAAATGGCATCTTCCGCATTTTGAATTTTTGGCGCCTAGAAACTCAGCCAATCACAAGCCAGGAGAATCTGCGGTACACCCAGCATCACGTGGGGCCCTTACATGTCAATAGCAGGGGTTGGCTGGCCTGATCAGGTGACCCTGGAATATACTAGTGACTGCCCACGGTGCTCAGCTCAGATGCTGTCTGGATGTTGTTAGGGACAGAGCTGCTGCGTTTCAGGGAGAGTGTTAGGGCCTGGATTTAGTTCTCTGTTAGGTAGGAGTGATCTTAAAAGAACCCAACAGCCCTTCTAAGGGCTACAAGACATTTTTTTTGTCTCCTGGCTGGGCTGGATGGCACTAGTAGTGCAGCTATCGCCATATATAACCCTTTTTTTATTGTTT
>ONZH01012554.1:0-21529 GCA_900303285.1 Rhinella marina
TCTCTTGTCCTTCCCAAAAGCACAATGAGGCTGATGCTGCAGGTCCCTTCCTTATGTAAATTTAGGTCACATGTCACTGCCAGACAATCACTGCTGGGGAGGTATAGGGGATGTTACATCACGGCAGGCGTTCCCACAGGCTTTCCTTTGATGCTGATTGGCTGAAAAAAACGGGCATTTCAAACTGGCAGTGACGCACGAATCATCACGAGTCCGCGCTGGCTCGGGATGCCGAGCCGAGCCGAAGCGGGCAATATTCGTGCGAATCCCGAATATTGCCGCTTCGGCTCGCTCATCACTATCTGTATCTAACTGTTTTTCACTTTGGAACGCTCATAAAGCGTTTATTAGGGGAATCTTTATTAAAGTGGGCCACAAAGCCAAACAAGAAAGGACTGAAAAGATAGCCGACTTAACTCATAAGATCAGACAGTTAGAATGTACCAATAAGACTAACCCTCAACCATCTATTACAAACCAACTACAAACACTTAGACTCCAACTTAAGGATGTTCTCCTTTATCAATGTGAAAAACACCTAAAATCTCTCAATTCCCAGTATTATTCGCAGAACAACAAAGCAGGCAAACTACTAGCACACAGACTGAAAACACGCACATTGAAATCTAAGATCCCGTTTCTTACTTCAAAGTCTCATGGGGCCAGAATATATGACCCACAGGGTATAGCGGACTCATTCAAGTCCTACTATGAGTCCTTATATAATTTACACACTACAATGGACTCCCCCCCTCCTCCGACAATGACCAATACGTTTTTGGCCTCCCTTAATCTTCCCTCCCTCAATCAAGACCAATTATCATCCTTAAACTCCCCCTTTACATTGAAAGAGATAATAGATATCGTCAAGACACTCCCCAAACATAAAGTCCCAGGCCCAGATGGTCTGTCTAATGCCTATTATAAATCCTTCTCTGACTTGCTAGGCCCATACATGTTGGATACCTACACGCAGATTATGAATACTGGAGATATCCCTAAAGAAATGCTAGAAGCCACCATAGTGACTATCCCTAAAACTGAACCACCTGCAGATGATCCCAAACAATACCGCCCAATTTCCCTCCTCAATACTGATACCAAAATCTTTGCCAAAGCGTTAGCAAATAGGTTGGCATCTATAGTCCCTCTACTTACACATTCAGACCAATAAAAGAAAGAGAAAAAAACGGCGAGGGTTAGTAGATCCTAACTTGAGGAAAAAATATCCTCTTTCGGATGTGTAACAGGAGGAGCGCTAATGGGGATAAGTAGATGAAATAAAGGGAGTGAAAGCCGTATATGTTAGTAGAAATGATACAGGCAACCACCCGGCAGCTAAAAGGGAACTCTTTGTGGACTCCACAAGAGAAATAGACAGAAAAACACAAAAAGTAGTGTACATAAGACCTCTACTTAAAATGCAAGAAAAAACCCTTTTTGGTAGCGCCAGGCCTTTAAGCTTGCTATTAAACTATATTAAGTCTATGTTATCCACTATATTGCCACGTTTAAAGCAACCATAAATCGATAGCCACTATTAGTAACTTACTTCACAGGGGGTGTAGATTTGGGAAAGATCGTGGTTCCCTATCTCCTTCCCCCTCGCCAGGTCAGCCAAATAATATCAAAGTATCCAACAGCGCGCACTCCTCAATATCAAAGTACTTCAACAACACAGCAAACTTCAAAGGAGCAACTTGCAGAAGAGTAAAACGAATTATACTCACTTCACAGGGGGGTAGGATTCAGGGTGAACCTGTTTCCCTATACCCCCCTAGCCAAGGTTGCCTGTCAGTGTATATAGAAATCGGCAGTACCAATCGGAATCTTCTTAATATTAGCTTTATTGTAGGTCCAAAAAGGAAAGCTCAACGCGTTTCGGGGTATACATAAAAAGTTCCCCTTCTTCAGGAGCAAGACATAGTTTACATGAAAACAATTAAAAGCAAACATAATAAATATGATAGCAGTACCTATTTATAGGTATGTCCTCCATGTGGTCTGACGCCGAGATGGTGTACGGTGTGTTTCCGGCATCCACGCTTCTCACAGTTAACTTCCGGTCACATGTGCGTTCCAAACTGGAACGCACCTCCGGTTATGACGATCGTAAACCGGAAGATGCGTATCACAGTGGAACGCACCAGTGCCGGCCGAAGCGGGTATGGTAGAGGTTTGGATGGCAACGAAAAGGTTTATAAAAATGCTATTAGATTAAAAAGACAGTTATTAAAATAGAAAGTTATTAAAATATGATTAAGACTATCATTTGTTCTTTTTTACAGGTTTTATATAATATTAGATGGTATCTATAAACATGCGTTCCACATCGGGACGCATCAGAATGAAGACTGGGTGTCCCCATTCATTTATTTTATATTCGTTTTTATATTCAGTGTAAAAGTATGTTATACTCATATCTCTTTTATGGGATTAATGGAAGTAAGAGAGAGAATTGGGGCTGAAAACGTTAGCTAAAAAACTATAATTCTAATACTCTGAAAATTCATATATAACAATAATGTAAAACAATATGTACAAAATGTACATCTATATAGATATACATCTATATAAAAAATATAAATTATGTTCTTCCTAAAAAATAAAAATAAAAATAAACATTCCCATATATAGCGTAAATATAACACAAAATGAGCATCTATATGGATATACATCTATCAAAATGTTTTTGAGACAAGGAAAAAAAAAAAAAAAAAAAGCAAATATCAGTAATTAACGTATTCCAAAGACTCGTTCAAACCATATGGGGTAAGGGTATTAAGTTTATAGATCCAATACATCTCTTTCCTGCATAACTGCTGGAAAGAGACAGATACTTGTTCTAGGGGAACCACTTTTAATTTAGAAGAGTCACCATCATGTACTAATGAAAAGTGGCGAGATACACTGTGTGTAAGGACCTGTCTTTTGATATTGGATCTATGGTCACTCATGCGCTCTCTTAGCGCCTGTGTGGTGCGCCCTACATAAAGAAGATTGCAGGGACAAGAAAGTAAGTATATTATATTGGTGCTTTCACAAGTCATTTCGTGTTTTAATGTGATGGATTCTTTGAAAGATGGATGGTGTACTTCTGTAGTTTTATCTTGAATCATTATACAGCATTTACACCTTTTCTTTTTACATCTAAAGGCCCCCACTTTTTCTTTCTTTTTCACAGATGTAATCGTGATCTCATTTTTATTGTTTTTATTGAGTTGAGGAAAGGATGGGGCTAATAGGTTTTTAAGTGTTTTTGCTCTCCTAAATATCAGATTTGGTTTTTTTGGAATCATTTTGCCTAAAATGGGGTCTTTTTGTAATACTGGCCAATGTTTGGTCAGTATCTGTCTGATAATATTATGCTTTGCATTATAGCGAGTAATAAGACTGGTAGGTGGTCTGCTTGTGTCCACATCTCTCTTTTGTTTCCCTATCAGGCATTCTTTCTGGTTTATCTTCAGGATTTTCTTAGTGGATGCTTTAATCAGTTCTGGCGGGTATCCTTTCTCTAGGAATCTGACACTAAGTTGTTTCAGTTGTTCCTTACAGACATCATTGTCACTACAATTTCTCCGTACCCTTTTCATCTGGCTGAAGGGGATGTTGGTCTTCCACTTCTGGTGATGGCAACTCCTAAAATCCAAGTAGCTATTGGCGTCTACTATTTTGAAGTGAGTTCTAGTCTGTATTTTCTTTTCTACACTACTCAGGTGTAGATCCAGGAACACTATATCTGTGGGATGGGTTTCTAGTGTGAACCTCAAGTTCCATTTATTATCGTTTATTGCGTTGGTGAAAGTGATTAGTTCTGCTTTACTGCCCTGCCAAATAAGAATGATGTCGTCTATATATCGTTTATACAAGACTACATTGTGATGTGTAAGAAAACCTGTTTCTTCTTCAAAGGCGCCCATTACTAAGTTAGCATATGACGGGCGAACTTGGTGCCCATTGCCGTTCCTCTAGTTTGAATATAGATTTTATTGTTAAAGAGGAAAAAGTTGTGGCACAAAATAAATTCTATGGATTCTAGTACAAACTGTTTCTGTATATGTGGCATGGTGAGGTCTTGGTCTAAAAATTTCTCAACAGCTGCTAAACCAATGGAATGAATGATGTTACTGTACAATGATGTTACATCAAGTGTAACCCAGATGTAGTTTTCCTGCCAGACTACACCATCCAGGATACTGATAAGATGGGTAGAGTCACGTAAGAATGAAGGTAACGTGGATACGTATCTTTGTAGTAAGTTATCAATATATTCTGATAAATTAGTTGTAAGGGAGTTAATGCCCGAAATGATAGGTCTCCCAGGTGGATTGATAAGTGTCTTGTGTATTTTCGGGAGAAAATAGAAGCGGGCTGTAGTAGGATGAATGATTTTAAGGTATGTCTTCTCTTTTTTATCGAGAATACCAGATGTAAAGCCCTGATCTATTAGTTTATAGAGAGATTCTTTAAATTCTTTTGTAGGGTCTTGTGGTAATGTCTTATAATAATCAGTATCGGACAGAATTCTGTGTGCTTCTGTAAGATAGAAGTCAGCGTCCATTATTACAATCCCTCCACCCTTATCTGCATTTTTAATAACTATGTCTTTATTCTTTTTCAGTTGTTTTAAGGCTGTAGAAAGTTCCCTATTAAGGTTATTTGACATGGATTGATAAGGTTGAGTAGTAAGACTCTCTTTTAGGTCTCCCATTACCATATTATAGAAACTATCGATGTGGGGACCCTTACTCTCTAGGGGATAGAAGAAAAGGTGTAAATGCTGTATAATGATTCAAGATAAAACTACAGAAGTACACCATCCATCTTTCAAAGAATCCATCACATTAAAACACGAAATGACTTGTGAAAGCACCAATATAATATACTTACTTTCTTGTCCCTGCAATCTTCTTTATGTAGGGCGCGCCACACAGGCGCTAAGAGAGCGCATGAGTGACCATAGATCCAATATCAAAAGACAGGTCCTTACACACAGTGTATCTCGCCACTTTTCATTAGTACATGATGGTGACTCTTCTAAATTAAAAGTGGTTCCCCTAGAACAAGTATCTGTCTCTTTCCAGCAGTTATGCAGGAAAGAGATGTATTGGATCTATAAACTTAATACCCTTACCCCATATGGTTTGAACGAGTCTTTGGAATACGTTAATTACTGATATTTGCTTTTTTTTTTTTTTTTCCTTTTTTTTTTTTTTTTTTTTCCTTGTCTCAAAAACATTTTGATAGATGTATATCCATATAGATGCTCATTTTGTGTTATATTTACGCTATATATGGGAATGTTTATTTTTATTTTTAGGAAGAACATAATTTATATTTTTTATATAGATGTATATCTATATAGATGTACATTTTGTACATATTGTTTTACATTATTGTTATATATGAATTTTCAGAGTATTAGAATTATAGTTTTTTAGCTAACGTTTTCAGCCCCAATTCTCTCTCTTACTTCCATTAATCCCATAAAAGAGATATGAGTATAACATACTTTTACACTGAATATAAAAACGAATATAAAATAAATGAATGGGGACACCCAGTCTTCATTCTGATGCGTCCCGATGTGGAACGCATGTTTATAGATACCATCTAATATTATATAAAACCTGTAAAAAAGAACAAATGATAGTCTTAATCATATTTTAATAACTTTCTATTTTAATAACTGTCTTTTTAATCTAATAGCATTTTTATAAACCTTTTCGTTGCCATCCAAACCTCTACCATACCCGCTTCGGCCGGCACTGGTGCGTTCCACTGTGATACGCATCTTCCGGTTTATGATCGTCATAACCGGAGGTGCGTTCCAGTTTGGAACGCACATGTGACCGGAAGTTAACTGTGAGAAGCGTGGATGCCGGAAACACACCGTACACCATCTCGGCGTCAGACCACATGGAGGACATACCTATAAATAGGTACTGCTATCATATTTATTATGTTTGCTTTTAATTGTTTTCATGTAAACTATGTCTTGCTCCTGAAGAAGGGGAACTTTTTATGTATACCCCGAAACGCGTTGAGCTTTCCTTTTTGGACCTACAATAAAGCTAATATTAAGAAGATTCCGATTGGTACTGCCGATTTCTATATACACTGACAGGCAACCTTGGCTAGGGGGGTATAGGGAAACAGGTTCACCCTGAATCCTACCCCCCTGTGAAGTGAGTATAATTCGTTTTACTCTTCTGCAAGTTGCTCCTTTGAAGTTTGCTGTGTTGTTGAAGTACTTTGATATTGAGGAGTGCGCGCTGTTGGATACTTTGATATTATTTGGCTGACCTGGCGAGGGGGAAGGAGATAGGGAACCACGATCTTTCCCAAATCTCCACCCCCTGTGAAGTAAGTTACTAATAGTGGCTATCGATTTATGGTTGCTTTAAACGTGGCAATATAGTGGATAACATAGACTTAATATAGTTTAATAGCAACCTTAAAGGCCTGGCGCTACCAAAAAGGGTTTTTTCTTGCATTTTAAGTAGAGGTCTTATGTACACTACATTCAGACCAAGTAGGTTTTGTAATATTGTTGATTTTATAAACAAAAATAAATCCCCTGCAGTTCTGGTAACATTAGATGCCGAGAAGGCATTTGACCGAATACACTGGTCTTTTGCTTTCTCGGTTCTGGCACAAATGGGCTTTTCTGGTGCCATTCTATCTGCTATTAAGGCTCTGTATACATGCCCATATGCCAGGGTGTGGGTTAATGGAGCACTTTCTACCCCCTTTGATATTACTAATGGAACCCGACAGGGATGTCCGCTATCCCCCCTAATATTCATTTTATCCATAGACCCCCTGGCCCAAGCTATAAGAAACGCCGATATTATCAAAGGAGTTCAAATTGGGGACAGATGTCATAAGATCAGTCTGTATGCAGATGACATTATATTGACTCTGACAGAACCCCATACTTCCTTGAGAGCAGCTATGGATATTATCCACACCTTTGGAAGCAGGTCCCTCTACAAACTCAACGCTTCTAAATCCCAAGCCTTGCCCTTCCACATCCCCCCCGCAGCTTCACTCCTTTCTCTCTTCATTCCCATTGGATTGGCAGAAATCCCAGGTTAAATATCTAGGTATTCAACTCCCAGTAGAAGTTTCTCATCTATACAACTATATGCCGCTTCTTCACGCTATGGAGAAGGAAGTTCTGACACTGTCAAAAAATGAAGTCTCCTGGGTAGGCCGCATCGCAGCCTTCCAGATGCTCATCCTCCCAAAACTGTTATATTTATTCAAAACAGTACCTATTACCCCCCCCCCCCCCCCGAAATCTTTCTTCTCTGCTTGTACTAAACATTTACATACGTTTCTTTGGAACAAGAATAAACCCCGTATAGCGGCCTCTATTCTTAAAAAAACCAAAGGTTGTGGTGGCCTGGGTCTTCCCAACATTTATGAGTATTTTATAGCCTCACAGATTGTATAGCTACAGGATTGGTGGCATAATGACTTGTCCAAACAATGGGTTCATATTGAATCCTCTCTCATTCCTTCCCACAACTTAAAAGCCCTCCTAATTGCCTCACTTTACCCCAAGTTCACTCGCCCTCCTTTACCATATCTGATTTCCTTAGCATTGACTCACTGGGTCCAATTTCATAAACTAAGTCCGACAGCGGTGATGCCCACTCTGTACAATTCCCCCCTAGAGACTATGGAATTACTAATCCCAGGATTGTATTTGGGCTCATGGGTAGACAGAGGCATTCTTACAATCTCCCATTTATTTGACAAGAGTGCTATGTTCCCCTTTGATCATCTCCAACATACTTTCCATTTATCACGGGAAGACTTCTATAAGTTCCTCCAAATAAGACACTTTTTCTCCACCTCTGCTCCAACTCAACTGGTAGCAAACCCTGATATCTTTAAATTTTGGTCCCTTACCTCTTCTACCGCAGCAAAACTGAGGCCTATATATCTTATCCTCAGAGATAAAGATACCTTTAAGAAAGTTATATCCCATATATCTTGGGAGAAGGATCTAGGGACCCAATTTACGGAGGAACAGTGGAAAATGGCCCATAAATTCATCCATACCCAACTGAGATGTGTCCTTCACTATGAGGCTTTAATGAAGACCATCCTGAGATGGTATTTTACTCCAGACCGTCTGAGCATTATTTTCCCAGGAGCTTCACACTTTTGTTGGAGGGGGTGCGGACAGAGGGGTTCCCTGTTCCATATACTTTGGAATTGCCCTTTTGTCCATAGTATATGGAAAGAGGTTTTTTCTCTACTTTCTACCATAACTGGCACTCTAATTACCCCATCCCCGTCACTGGCATTGCTGTTCATTAATTTGGATTCCTTCCCCTGGAGTCACAGAATGGTAGTTGCTCACCTTCTTATATCCACAAAATTAGCCATAACTCAATACTGGAAAAGCCCAAGAGTCCCGGAGATTTCTGAGATCATAGCAAAAACAAATAAAACATATACCTATGAACGCATGTTAGCCTCGGCACAACAGAGGGTTTCCAAATCCACCAAACTGTGGAGCTCCTGGGCAAATTCCAAGTTTGCTGTACCGATGTCTTGATATGCCCCGCTTGTGTGAGGGCATTACGGGTTATGAGAATATGCCTTTACCTATGTGTGATGATGCCATAAACCGAGAGCACCCTGGAAGTGGACTGTTTCACCTGAGCCCAATTTATTTATTTTTTTGTTTACTTGCTTTTTGTTAAATAATATTGTTTGTTTTTTTTATTTCATTTTAAGTACTGATGATAAATCATGTGAATGTCTGTTGTCATAAATGTACTGCATATACCTTATTGTATCTGATAAGTGCTGCCCATGTGGCTATGTGAAGCACTGATTATTCTGATATGACATCATAATATGTTTGTAATATTTATCTTTATTGATAAAATAATAAAAACTTATTGTTTGAAAAAAGTGACCAAAAGGTTATACATAACCCGAAAATGGTATAAATAAAACTACAGATTGTGCTGCAAAAAAATGAGTTTTTTACACGTTTTGTTTTCTTTTCCCAAAGTTTTTTTTTTTTAGTATTAAAACACAAGAAAAACTATACAAATATGTTATTGATATAATCATACTAACCCCAGAGCTTGAAGGGCACAGGTCAGTTATACCACATAGGGAACGGTGTAAAAACAAAACCCATAAAGCTATGGCGGAATTGAGATTTTTTTCTTTCCAATTGTATCACATTTAGAATTTTTTTTCAGCTTTCCACCACATTGTATGTAATATTAAATGGTGTGAAAGTACAACTTGTCCTGCAAAAAACAAGCTCATATACAGCTATGTGAAAATTTTTTTTTAAAAAGTTATGGCTCCAGGAAGGCCGGGACTAAAAAAACCGAAATGCAAGAACGGAAAATTGCCTGGTCCTGGAAGGGTTAAAAGAAAGAATTGAGGTGGAGCTCCCTAGTGTAATACTGTATGTACAGTAAAGAAGTAAATGGAGTTTACTGCTATTGCATTCACGTTATGGGGTTGTACTTAGAGCACAACACCCTCTGTAGTTTTATATAATTGCCAGGATGTACAAAAAAAAAAAAAAAAACGTGATATAAAGAAAATTTAGAAAAAAAAATCAAAATTTTCTAAATTTGAATTTGACTGCTTTAAAAAAGATTACCACTATAGAGTGACAGATACAAGTTCTGTATAGATGCCCTGCAGATTATATAAGTGAATTAGAGATATGTTCGGTTTGGTTACAATTCTCTGATTTTTTGAAAAAGTTTGATTCAGGCCAAACCAAATTGGCTCCAATTGCCATGGAAATTGATATACAACATGTTATCTTTTGTTAATTTTTAATGATTTTTTGCTTTTTTTTTCCTCCCACCTCGCTAAGCTCTTGAATGCAATGACAGCTATTGTAGATCATGTCTGAGTGACACTGGCACATGTAGCTATGGGTTAACATATGTTTGATGGTGTGTGACATCACAGGGGATTGCTACCTGTGGACTGGCTGGCTGCACAGAATTCTGGGTGATCTTACATTCACAGGTTTCATACTTTCACTACAGGGGCTACAGGTGAAAGTATCCACTGGCCACTATCAGCATCGCCATTGTGCTCTGATCACTAGAGTCCCCTGATGAACCTGGTATATAAGGAAAAGGGGAAACACGTCGGGACTTTGCCCTGATCATTAGGCACTCTGTGTCTGGGGATTTAAATTGTAGGAAGGGCAAGTTTAGAAACAGGGTGAGCCACCGATAAGTGGGGCCACCGCTTTTGGGGCAATTACTCTGCTTTTAGGCAGGGGCACATTAGCCATATAGGGACAGTGTCCCAGTGCCTAGAAGCGGAAATATTTGGATCTATGGACTTTATCATTAGCATATCAAGATATGCTGCAGCACCTTCATATCCAACCAGAGGAGGGATGAGAAGCCCTGAGCCCAGCACTCTGTGATCTACAGAACCGTGAGTGACAAAAGCGGGGGTAAATAATTGATACACCCCTAAACACACCTTTCGCCCATATTAGCTGAGGCCAATGAGATATTGCACATTATATTTATGGTTATTATTTATGTGGGAGTAATTTTAATGCATATTAATTAAAAGTTAACTTTAAGAGGATAATCTTTCTCATTCCAGTGATACACTTCTTAGGAAAAAAGAAGGGATCCCACTAGGAAGGGACACTGATGGAAGAGAGGACTCCACGGATAGCCTTTTCTGTGACTGCAAGGAGAAGGAGCAGGAGGATTGCTGTGAAATCTGGCTCCAAGGCACAGTGTTAGACTCAGAAGTCACCTTCACATCATCTTGCTGTGACTCAGAGTAGGAGTGAGCCATCCAATCCAAAACTCATCTGCCTTCTCCTTAATGATGATGTTGCGCCTTTCTGAACCAAGGGACAACTGCAGCCTACTACTACTACTACTACTACTACTACTACTACTACTACTACTACTACTATTACTATTATTTCTGGCCGGATCAATGGTGCTGCAACTACCCATATTATGGCTTTGGAAGAACAAAGTCTAGCCCTGGATCTTTCACTTCCGTATTACAGACATTTTTGAGCCTAATGTACACAGTCACACAAAGTATGGAACAGTTTGCAAATCTGTTTTCTGGAGCTTAAACACCGAGAGATGCAATAAAATGTCCCATTCCAAAAACACACCGTAGACACTGCTACTGACAAATGATATGGCAAATAATGCTTATCTGAACCGTAAACAGATTTGCGCCTAATGTCTTCTGTGTGTTCAAATATACAAATTCAGAAAACAGCTTTCTCAAGCTTAAAACACAAGTTGTCAACCTATCATATTATTCCCACGGTCCCTCCCTCACCAACACTTGAACTGTCTGGAGAAGCCCTGACTTGTGTTTCACATGTTTTACTCAGAGATTTAAAACGTTACTCTCTGGATTGGAAGACACACATTGCACATGTATGTTGCTATTTTCCCAAAACCCCAAAACTTTATTGCATGTATATTGTGATAATATTTTACTTAAAATGTTCTATTAATTGCATGGTAATACTTTTCATGGGATATCCCCCTTTAATAATTTCCTCCAGTTTGAGTGCTATAAAATGGCATACATTTGAGCATCAGATAGTGGAGCCTAGAGAATTTTGTGGATTCTAACAAAGCATATCAAAACACAACACAACTTAATATAGAGACTACTGAAATATGACCAATACAATTTAATTAAACTAAACAAAGTGAAAAGATTTCCTTTAAAAAATACTTTAAAGGGAACCTGTCATCTCCGAAACACCCCCTGAACTAGAGTAAGCATTGTATAGTGTAAGTGATGCTGAATCCGAATATGTAAGTTTTATCTTCATACTCACTTCCATTCTGACTCTGTGCTCCCACAAACCTGCAGTAAAATGCACTCACTGGACTCCAGTGCTCACTCACATAATGGAGAGGACTCAAAGAAGAGTCCTGTCAATGTATTTTACTGCAGGTTTGTGGGAGCACAGCGTCGGAATGGAAGTGAGTATGAAGATAAAACTTACATATTCGGCTTCAGGATCACTTACACTATACACCGCTTACTCTAGTTCAGGGGGTGTTTCGGCGATGACAGGTTCCCTTTAAGTTTTTTTACCTGTAAAATTCTATAGGTTTCATAAATCATTCAGAGAAAGGATAAGGGTCCAAAAACTGAGAAAATATAAAGCTTTACCATGATTACTAAAAAGAAGATGAACAAATGAATGTGGACAGAGGCCTATAAATCAGCACAGTAACAAGATTTCAATTCAATCTGTTAAGTTCGGAGTCAAGATTCAACTCATCACCCAACAATTTTCTCTCAATTTTCTCAAGCAGATCCTCAGCTGGCTTGGAGTCTCAAAATAAATACATTTTCTCAGTGTGTCAGTTGCTCAATAATGGAAGCGTGGATTCTGAGGAATCATCATTCCTTTTAATATGCCACTTTAATGGTAGGGTCGCTTCCTAAATTGATTGGCCAGGTTCCTACTTATTTTTTTCCCTTAAGCCATAGTGAAAAAAACATATTTGTTTTTAAATAAGCCACAAGCTCTGCAAAAAAAAACTGTTAAATCCAGGTTAATTTGGTTAAACCTAAAATATAAATATTTAAACTGCATTATAACCACATCCACTATGCTATACTATTTATACCTGGCTGTGCTTCACCTTCTGCTCACAGATCCTACAAATGGCCACACTGACATCCCCAAGCAACTTGATGAAAAATTCCCACACCCTACCCCAGGCACGTTTGGCTCCAGATTTCACACTGCTTCCACCCTGCTGTCTTATTGGCATGCTGCCACACTCGCCCCGGATCCCGTGTGTGATTGGCTACATCATCATCCTCTACTGTCTGCTTGTCACTTATGTCACCCTCACTAGTCTCATAACTGTGACCTTGACCGCTGTCAACACCTGCGACCACGCATCTATCATTGTCAATACTTGCTCACCTACAGGAGGAAGCAGTGGACCTCTCCTCCAAATCTGCGCTGGGCAGTAGCTGCTGACAGTTCTCAGTAATATCTTCCTCGCTGAAAATTGGAGCAGAGCCTGAAGTATGACAGAAGGAGGAGAACAGGAAAGAGGAAGGTTCAGGACAGGTGAGAGCACAGAGCTTGTTCCTGGGCCATGCCAACTAAGTGTGGTGTCAGAGGAACTCACTGACTTATTGCTGTGGGTATCTAATGTCAGTTGAGATAATGTTGAAGACCGAGTCAACCATTCCAGGACAGCGGGATTTGTCGTCAAAATATGACCGTAGGATGACACTGGCAGCTCTGACCTTTTACTGCGACTGCTGCTACCACCACCCCTTCTTTTGATGGCTCCAGCAACATTTTTGCCACTGCCCATTCCATTACATACTGTATATGTAAAATGAGTTACTCAATGTCAGTGTGGATACCCCACTAACAATTATATTACACAGGTTATTAACCCTTACATGAGAATCAATTTCTAAAGGAATTGCTTATCTATTAATTCAGGTGAACACCACACTAACGGTTATATTACAATATTTGTTCACCTCAATATGACAATAAAGGCCTAATGGAATTGGTTATCTATGAAATAAGGTGGACACCACTATAACAGTTATATTAAACTGTTTATTCACCCCGATATGAGAATCAAGGCCTAGTGGAATTGCTTATGTATGAAATCAGGTGGACACTACTATAACAATTATATTACACAGGTCATTCACCCCAATTTGAGAATAAAATGATAGTAGAATAGTTTATCTATTAAACAAGATGGGCACCATTCAATTAGATAGTGCCTTACACAAGGGATTGATGCAAACTGCATTGTCTATGGATTCCTTCAGCTTAGAGAGCCTGCACTGTGTTGCAGTCTCCCAATGCTCTCCCTACGCCCTCCCTACAGTATCTGAAAACTATCCCTACAATCTCCCTACACGGTCCCTGCACTGTCCCTATCCAGATTTTACTATAAAAAGCTTTGCAAAACACTTTCCCTTGCAATTGTCACATCTGTCCCTGTGCTTAGTTCACTGTAAAATGGCAGAGAGCGGGAAGGATGAGGCTTTTTTTTGAGGGCTGTGACATCACAGTGGCTAGCTGCACGATTCTGAGGCTGGCTGTATGAATCTGATGATTGGCTGGCTGCACTGCATTATGGGTGATCCCATGTTCCCAGGCTTCTTACTTTCATTTTGTAACATGTGCAGCAGTCATTTTTGAAAATGCCTGATTCATTACCACTAGGGATGAGCAAAGCGAGCTTCAGATCCTAGATCCAAAGTTGCTTTGCTCAAAATGTCGGTTTAATGCTGTCTCTGTACAGCATTAAAATGTATGGCCTCTGACACAGCTAATTCAGTACTTCGGTATTTGATTTTTATACTGGAAACTAGTAAATTAAATTTGTCCTGAAATTCGGATCAAATTCCACTGCGTTAACTTTAATTCACTCAACGCTAGTGGTTAGTCTGGGCCATTGGAAGCCTGCTTGCCATGTGCCTGCCCTCACGTTATTACGGCTCCCAACACCTCCTAATATGTACTTCAGAACAGCCTAGATTGGGGGAAATTCATCAAAATGACAATCCCGCTTCTCTCAGTCCAATAATACACCCCCTCTCAAAGTCTGTCAACTGAATAAAATGTCTTCGAGTGTGTCATAGAGGCATTTCTAGCAGTCAATAAACTCAACTGCATGCCAAAATTTGCAGCATCCGACATTTCTAAAAACATTATTGTATTGTAAGGGTATTTTCAAGTACTGATTGGTTCCGTTCCCTTTAACTCTGTCTCTTTTATATTACTTTTAATATTCTGTATAATAAAGTTTGGGTCAGATTGGGTCACTGTCACTGACAAATGTAAAGTTATGCACATGGGAAGGAATAATGCAAGTCACCAGTACATACTAAATGGTAAAACACTGGGTAACACTGACATGGAAAAGGACCTAGGAATTTTAGTGATCAGCAAACTAAGCTGCAGAAACCAGTGTCAGACAGCTGCCGCCAAGGCCAATAAGATAATGGGTTGCATCAAAAGGGGCATAGATGCCCATAATGAGAACATAGTCCTGCCACTTTACAAATCACTAGTCAGACCAAACATGGAGTACTGTGTACAGTTCTGGTCTCCTGTGAACAAGGCAGACATAGCAGAGCTGGAGAGGGTTCAGAGGAGGGCAACTAAAGTAATAACTGGAATGGGTGGACTACAGTACCCAGAAAGATTATCAAAATTAGGGTTATTCACTTTAGAAAAAAAGACGACTGAGGGGAGATCTAATAACTATGTATAAATATATCAGGGGTCAGTACAGAGATCTCTTGCATCATCTATTTATCCCCAGGACTGTGACTGTGACTGTGACGAGGGGACATCCTCTGCATCTGGAGGAAAGGTTTGTACACAAACGAAGAGGATTCTTTAAGGTAAGAGCAGTTAGACTATGGAACTCTCTGCCTGAGGAAGTCGTGATAGTAAGTTCACTAAAAGAGTTCAAGAGGGGCCTGGATGTATTTCTGGAGTGTAATAATATTACAGGTTATAGTTACTAGAGATGGGTCGTTGATCCAGGGAGTTATTCTGATTGGAGTCGGGAAGGAATTTTTTCCCCTAAAGTGGGGAAAATTGGCAGGGTTTTTTTGCTTTCCTCTGGATCAACTTGCAGGATAACAGGCCGAACTGGATGGACAGATGTCTTTATTCAGCCTTATAAACTATGTTACATGTTACTATATGTTCCCTTGTAATGTTATGGGTTCAAGAAGTACCCATCCCCCATTTTGCTCATAAGACCACATTCCTGAGTGATCTCAGAGAAATGTGTGATACACACTGGAGGAGGGGCTGATGGGAATAACTCTGGTTTGCACACACACATTCAGGGACTCCACCTAGAAGTTCATCCTAGGTAGGATGTAAGTATTGATTTGCCCTATCTCTTTTACACCCTGGGGTGTTGGTCATGTGTTATAGAATGACCAATGGAGTACCACCCCAAAATATAGCATATTTAAGCAATTTATAAAAAGATTTGTTCTTAATACGAATTTGTTCGGTCGAAGTTGCATTAAAAAATGTTCATTATTCTGGTCATGTTCTGTGAACATTCCCGCACAAATAACGAACATAGCGTTGTTAAAGGCATGCTACTAAACTGAATACGTGAGCATGAGTGTACAAAGTAACCTTAGCTGCAGCATCCATACGAATCCTTAGCATACTATTGTCTCGCGATTGCATAATAAGCACGCATGACTTTAGGCCGCGGCCTACAGTCCTCGGACGCAGAGTGAAGTTTTCAATATGGCTTCCAGGTGTTCATCAGCATTTAGCTCTGGAGAGCTTAAATATATGGCCATGGTGATGGACCGCCAGGATTATGATGGCACACACCGACAGCCAAACCAAGACAAGAAGGAGATGCAGCAGGTGATCCGAGGCTTGCGCCATCACTTTTTAAGTGCCCAGAACGGCTTAATGAGATTCGCACAGAGATATGGCAGGGTGAGTAACAAAATATTTGAAAAGTAAAAACATGTTAAAGAGTTAGTTTACTGTATTGTATTATATATAACAGGCTAGTGACCCACGTTGTCCTTCTATACGGTTTTCATTAGTTGGCAGTGGCACTTTTATGTGTGCGGTGTGCATAGTGCGCTGCAGTAATTTTATTTCATGCTAGGTCACGCCTCTAACTCCACCCAAACAAGTGAAAGAATTCTCAGATACGTGCCCCTTCACAGTAATTTGCCTTAGGCTACTTTCACATATGTGGTGATGATCTGGTAGGCTGTTCCACAGTATTTGTCCTGCCAATTCCCGGCGTTCTTGCCATATAGCGGCCGGATCAGCACTGTCCCCCATTATTGTTAATGGGGCTGGCCGTTCTCCCGTTTGTGCCAGGCAAATGCGCTAGTGTGAAAGAAAGTACCCTTCAATATATGCCCCTTCATAGTTTGCGCTTCCTGCTCATACACACAGATTCAAAGACATGCTCATGCTGCAGCTAATGTGAGTGGGCGATATCAAAAATATTCCCACTATAACGATATTAAGAAATTTATTGCGATAACGATATAAATCGCGTAGAGATGAGCGAGCACTAAAATGCTCGGGTGCTCGTTATTCGAGTCAAATTTTTTCGGATGCTCGGGTGCTCGTTATAACGAATAACGAACCCCATTGAAGTCAGTGGGAGACTCGAGCATTTTTTGCAGGGGACCAAAGCTCTGCACAGGAAAGGTTGCGTGAAAACCTGGAAACCTCAGAAAATGATGGAAACACCACAGAAATGGACAGGAAACAGCAGGGGCAGCATGCATGGATGCCTCTGAGGGTGCCTAATCGTACCATTACGCCAAATTCTGGGCAACAGCCTGGTGGTGACCCTCAAGACAATTGTGCTGACCCAGACAAAGATGGGCAAGGCACATGCCCATCACATGTTAGTAAAGCACCCAACTAGGTGCAGCGAAGGTCCATCACCGCCTGTGGATGACACACCACTGCTCATGCTCGCACTGCTGTCCTATCAACCCGCCTCAGGACGCAGGCATAAGCATCTCCCTCTCCGCACCCACCCAGTAGTCCACAGCGTACACAAAGTTCTCCCAGCACAGTGCCCAGCTCTCCCCATCCCAGACAGGCAAACACGCACACTGAGATTGCAGTTTACACCATGGGGGTTAACCCCAGGATGACTTGTTAAGACTAAAATTGCAGTTTACAGCTTGGCGGTGAACCCCAGAGTGGCTTGGTTAGACTAACATAGCAGCTGAACCACCCAAAAATTTAGCCTGACACAGCATGGCGGTGACTACAGTTCAGTGAACAATTCTGTGATGTGCGGTACAGTAGCCGCAGTCTAGAAAAAATGTTTTTTTCTATCACTTGTATATATACTACAGTCCAGTGAAAAATTGTGTGGTGTGCGTTACACTTGCCGGAGTCTAGAAAATATACATTTTTTCTTTCAGTCATATATACTACAGTGCAGTGAAAAATTCTGTCATGTGCTGCACACTAGCCGGAGTCTACAAAATATACGTTTTTTCTCTCATTCATATATCCTACAGTGCAGTGCAAAATTATGTTGTGTGCTGCACACTAGCCGTCTACAAAATATACGTTTTTTCTCTCATTCATATATCCTACAGTGCAGTGCAAAATTATGTTGTGTGCTGCACACTAGCTGGAGTCTAGAAAATATACCTTTTTTCTCTCAGTCATATATTCTACAGTCCAGTGAAAAAATGTGTGGTGTGCAGTACACTAGCCGGAGTATACAAAATATACGTTTTTTCTATCAGTTATATATACTACAGTGCAGTGTAAAATTCTGTTGTGTGCTGCACACTAGCTGGAGTCTAGAAAATATAAGTTTTTTCTCTCAGTTATATACCCTACAGTGCAGTGAAAAATTTAGTGGTTTGCGGTGCAATAGCCGCAGTCTAAAGACTATGTTTTTTTCTCTCAGTTATATATCCTACAGTGCAGTGAAAAATTCTGTTGTGTGCTGCACACTAGCCGGAGTGTAGAAAATATACGTTTTTTCTCTCAGTTATATATCATACATTTCAGTGAAAAATTGAGTGGTTTGCGGTACAATAGCCGCCGTCTAAAGACTACGTTTTTTCTCTCAGTTATATATTATACCATGCAGTGCAAAATTCTGTCGTGTGCTGCACATTAGCCGGAATCTAGAAAATATACTTTTTTCTCTCAGTCATATATCCTACAGTGCAGTGCAAAATTCTGTCGTGTGCTGCACACTAGCCGGAGTCTACAAAATATACATTTTTTCTCTCATTAATATATCCTACAGTGCAGTGAAAAATTGTGTGGTGTGCGGTACACTAGCGGCAGTCTAGAGAATACATTTTGTCTCTCAGATACATTTAATACAGTCCAGTGAAAAATTCTGTGGTGTGTGGTACACTAGCCGCAGTCTAGAGAATACATTTTTGGCCTCAGATATTAATTCTACAGTTTAGTGATTACACAAAATGTTGAACCCAAGGGCTAAGGATCGAGGATGAGGACGTGGGCGTCCATGTGATGTAGGGGGGCAGAAGCCGTGGTCCTGGGCAGGGTGACACAGTACATACTGATGAGGGAGCAGTGGAACGCCACAGAGTTTCGCTCCCTAGCTTTATCTTGCAACTTACAGGGTCACGTGGTATACCACTATTGAAACCACAACAGTGCGAACAGGTGATGACGTGGATAGCGGATAATGCTTCCAGTAATTTATCCACCACCCAGTCTTCCACACAGTCCACCCACGCTAGCCAAGGGAGTAGACCTCTAGCTCCTCCAGCTCAACCTCCTTCCCCCCAGCCTGCCCACCACCCCATGGAAAATATGGATTCAGATCCGGCATACTCACAGGAACTCTTTTCAGGACCCTACCCAGAGACACAAATCACTGCTCAACAGCAACCTGAGCAGTTTCTCTGTCCTGATGCCCAAAATTTAGAACTTTCGCAGTCTGTGGGTGATGAGAGTGTGGAATTAGTGCAAGTAGTGCATCAAGAGGTGTCGGATGATGATGAGACACGGTTGTCAGACATTGACATTGTTGTCAGGGCAGTAAGTCCCAGGGGGGAGCAGAGTGAGGAATCGGAGGAAGAGCAGGTAGATGATGAGGTGACTGACCCGAGCTGGGTTGGTAAGCCTAGTCAAGACAGTGCTTCTGAGGGGGAGGCAAGTGCAGCACCAGAACAGGTTGGAAGAGGCAGTGGGGTGGCCAGAGGGAGAAGCAGGGCCAGAACAAGTAGATAAGCAACTGTTTCACAGAGTGAAGCTCCCATGCCGAGGCCTAGATGTTCGCAAGTCTGGAGGTTCTTTAAAGAAAGTGAGGATGATTGACGGACTGTGGTGTGCAACTTGTGCCACACCAGGATCAGCAGGGGAGCCACCACTACCAGCCTAACCACTACCAGCATTTGCAGGCATATGAGTGCTAAACACACGACTCAATGGAACCAAGGCCGTTCACCTCCTGCGGATCACACCACTGCTCCTTCCCCTGTGTCACATGCTGGCTTTGCGAGTCAACCCCCCTGCCCAGGACCCCGGCACAAGCGCCTCCCGCCCTACAACCACCCCTTCACCTCTACGATCCTCCACACCCTACACCAATGTGTCCCAGCGCAGCCTTCAGCTGTCTTTGCATCAGACATTGGAGCGCAAGCGCAAACGCAAATACAATTCCACCCACCCACATGCACAAGCCCTAAACGTCCACATTTTCAAACTGCTGAGCCTGGAGATGCTGCACTATAGACTGGTAGAGACTGAGGCTTTCCGCAACCTGATGGTGGTGGCTGTCCCCCCGGTACTTGGTCCCCAGCCACCACTATTTTTACCGATGTGCCGTCCCAGCCCTACACCAGCACGTGTCAGAGAACATCATCCGTGCCCTGACCAACGCGGTTACTGAGAAGGTCCACCTAACCACAGACACGTGGACAAGTGCTGGCGGGCAGGGACACTATATCTCCCTGATGGCACATTGGGTTAACTTGGTGGAGGCTGGGACCGAGTCTGATCCTGGGGCCGCTCATGTGCTGCCCACACCGAGGATTGCGGGGCCTACCTCAGTCACGGTTTCTCAGACTTATTATGCCTCTTCCTCCAACCCCTCCTCCTCCTCCTACTCTGAAATACAATCTTTGAGCACGGCGCCTTCAGTTGTTAGCTCTAGGCGCAGCAGCACTGCCGTAGGTAAGCGCCAACAGGCGGTGCTGAAACTGCTGAGCTTAGGTTACAAGAGGCACACCGCCCAAGAGCTGTTACAGGGCATCACGGCGCAGACCGATCTTTGGCTGGTGCCGCTGAAACTCAAACCAGGCATGGTTGTGTGTGACAACGGTCGTAACCTGGTGGCGGCTCTGCAACTCGGCAGGCTCACACATGTGCCATTATACACCAATACTATTTCCCAAAGTAACAACAACCCATATAAACACTGCATATAAAACCTGCCTGGCACACGTGTTCAATCTTGTGGTTCAGTGGTTCCTCAAGACCTACCCCAATTTGTCTGATTTGCTCACCAAGGTGCGACGCATCTGGGCGCATTTCCGCAAGTCAGCCACAGATGCTGGCACTCTTAGGGCAGTGCAACGGCGCTTACAACTGACTGCTCATCGACTGTTGTGCGATGTGCCCACACAATGGAATTCCACATTACACATGTTAGCCAGGGTTTACCAGCAGCGCAGAGCGATTGTAGACTTCCAGATGACAACTTCCATGAGAACTGGTAGTCAGGTTAGTCAGCTTCTTCAAGTCTACAATGAGGAGTGGACGTGGATGTCTGATATCTGTCAGGTGCTAAGCAACTTTACATAGTTACATAGTTAATACGGCTGAAAAAAGACACATGTCCATCAAGTTCAACCAAGGGAGGGGGTAGGAGTGATGAAGGGGAGGGGGATGGGTAACCTTAAGACATGACTACATTTCTTAATATGTGGTGAAATTCTTTTTCTCTAAGAATTTATCTAAGCC